>VWZG01005820.1:61271-71918 GCA_013396735.1 Grallaria varia | reverse complement strand
GGGAAAGGGAAGGGAAGGGAAGGGAAGGGAAGGGAAGGGAAAGAGATGCTGATGGAAATAGAGGTTCAAATCCTTGGTCTGCCAGATCCAACATGTTCTAGCAAGAAAAAATTCTGGTTTGGTTCACAGAGAACAATGTAATTAAACCTGGATTTCCCCTACAACAAGCCAGTTCCTTAATCATATCCACATGTTTTGATACAGAAACATTGATTTTGATAAGTCTATTTCTGCTTCAGTGTTCCAAAATTATTTGGTCTTGCTCCAAGGTGGAATGCAAACAAATGTTATAGTTTTTATGAAATAGAATTGCTCTGACTGTGACATACAGCACAATGTGTCAACAAAGCATATTGTACAGAAACATTAATTAAGGGCATGTGTGTGCTATGATGTGTGCATGCTCTACATAACTTTAAATGACAATTTAGACCCTAAAAAGGTTGTAGGTACTAGCTTGAGGTGATCTGTGTGTCACAAAAAGAAAAGAAAAAAATTGTACTGTTTTGATACCTCCCCAAGTTTGTTAAAATCTACTTTTCATTCTATTTAGCAGACATACCAGTTCTCCTTGGTTTCTTCAGCAAATTGTCCTGGGTTTCTGTAGCGGAATTTTTTTATTTTTTTTTTTGGTAGCAGGGGGGGAGCTGCAAAGGTGGCTTCTGTTAGAAGCTGCTAGAAGCTTCTCCTGTCCCATGGGAGCCAATGACACTTGGCCCCAGGAGGGACATCCAGCTCCTGGCCATGGCGGAGCCAATTAGAGATCACAGTAACACCTCTGTGATAAAATATTTAAGAATTGGAGGTTGTTGTGCAGAAGAAATTCCAGAGAGCGAGGACATGGGATAAGGCAGACATCAAGGTTGCTGCAGAGGTGGGGGAGGATGCACCTCATGGAGCAGGGGAAGGACTCAGAGCTAAAACCCCTGCAGCCCATGGAGGAGCCTGTGCTGGAGCTGTGGATGCTTGAAAGGAGGCTGTGACCCTGTGAGAGGCTCAGGAAGGAGTGGACTCCCATTGGAGAAGTCGACTGTCTCCCATGGGAGAGACCCCACGGAGCAGGGGACAGACTCAGTTGTGGTCCCCTGTAGACCATGGTGAAGCAGAATGTCCCTCTGCAACCCATGGAGGCCCATCAGGGTGCAGAGACTCAACTTTCACTGCATGCCATGGAGGAGTGACCCCGAGGGGTGGGGGAACTCACATTGCAAGCGGCAGTGACTGCAACTGCCTGCAACCCCCCATGGACAGAAGGAGGGGTGGGGGGAAAAGTGTGTGTGTGGTGTGTGTTTTAAGACTGTTTTATTTCTCACTCTTTAGCTTAGTTTTTATACTGTTAGTAGTAAATTTGAGTATTATCTCACTTTGAATCGGTTTTTGCCCATAAAGGTGGTAAATGGTTGACCCCTCTCCCTTCTGCCAAGTTGCATAAAGGGATTTAATGAGTCCATGGAACCTGGCTGGCATCAACCCACTGCACAAATATAGTGACAACCAGGACTCAGAGAATTTTATCCACTAGTTAGATCATAAATGTACTAAACAAACATGGACCACATACAGTTGTACCTGAATATACCTAAATAAGAAATTTGTTTAGAATATTAAAATATTATTAGTGTTAGGTCTCGCAATGGATGATGGTACTGGAAAGGGGCAAAAGAGTAAGAAGTAGAAAGACGTGGGTTTTGTCCCTTTGTCGTCATGACAGTTGTCTCCCCCTGCAAGATTTCAGTCCAGGAAAAGAGGATAATGTTTCAGCATTCCTGGAAGAGTAGTTCATATGTTCAAACAGTTAAACAGAAATACATTGCAAGGTGTCCTGCTTTTAGGTCCTAATAATGTTTTTTCTAGTTCCTGCAGTTTCAAAATAAGCTGCCTTATTCAATGCCATTTTTCCATCTAGCACCTTTTTTCAACTTGGATGAATTTTCTGACAGGTTTTCTGCAGAAAATCTTTGTCTTGAATCATACCCATAGAGTGCTGTATGAAATCTCAGGCCAGAGTGCACTGAGGACTGGATCTTAGCAGGGACAAATAGAGAATTTATAGACAAGTCTGTGATGAGCTATAATTATTTGGTATGTAGACAGCGCTTGTCAATGCTTGCAGTAAAGCAGGTATCATTCAACTATCTCTCCTAGGCTCTACTCTCAGACATGGTGACAGCCTATTGCAAAAAATTTTGCTTTTAGGGAAATTAAATTAGTTGAAATATTTGTCCAACTGAATTATCTAATGACACTAAGAAAAATTGGGCCATACATACAAGATTCATTACTATTTAAAGAATAAGGGAACTATCTAGCCATTTATAAGAATAGGTATGGTCATATCAACTTGCCTGCTGCTATAAGAAAGTACTTTCTTGTACTTTTAAAGCTTCATATAAAACCTTCGCTCAAACCATCTTTAAATTTGTCTTTAAACAAATAAAATTTCTCCTTTTGTGTTGCATCTGTTTTTGCTGTTCCTAAAGTTGATTTGTAATTTCCTTGTAGAGGAAAACCAAAAACTATTGAGAAGTAACATTCTTGTGTTTTAAACCATATATCAACAGCTCAGTGGATAAAATCTTAATCTTAGTAAAAATAAGGCAGTTAAACAAATACATATTTTCCCTATATATTCTGTAATTTTTACTGTAGTCTAACACAGAAATTGAACCTTCTTGGATGCAGAGGGCAGAGAAGGAATCACGAGGAAAAAGAGAAGGGATAGGGAGAGGAAGATTTTATATTTTTGTAGCAGGTAGTCTGCATTACTCATAGGGCCATTTGAAATAATTTATGCTAGCCTGCCTCAAAAGACATATTTGATTTTATCTAAAGAATCTGGAAAAGTTTCTATTTTCTTTTTGAAATGAAAAGGCTTTTAGAATATAATAAATTACCATTCAGCAAATTATCTGCTTTTTGCTATAGAGTATTCAGTACTTCCAGAAATACCACCCTGAATTTCCAATCATGCATGCAGAGCAGATCAGAATCACTAAAAACTTGACTGAAAAGCATTTATATCTATTTTTTCCACTGAACTAAGCATGATTAACACACAAGCATCTACATTTATTTTCCGTTCCCTTCAGTAACCACTAATATCCTGTAGGTTTTGAACAGATATTCAATAACCGAAGTGGCACATCTGCATCTGCCACTGAAAATTATCACCTGTAATTATGGAAGAAAGCTTCCAAATAAAAACTATTCTCTTTGTTCTTAAATAAAAGCAGAGTAGCAGGAAAAGTTTTCGCTTTGGAAGGGAGTATTCTTATTTCTTTTTTACAGGTGGGAACAGCAGAACACAGTTTGTCGTAGAGTGACAAGTAGGCCAGCATTAGAGCTGGTGACAGAGATTCTGGTCAAGCACCGTACCTATAAAGTCACACTGAATTTGAACAACAGAAGAGTCTGATGCGTGTAAACTGTGACTATTAGATCAAGTATGGAAGGTTCGTGTTTGGCACCCCCGAAGGGACAGTTCAGAGGTAGCCTAGAAGCTGTGGGAGGACTTGTCTTTTCTGTCTGACTTGAACTAGGTACATTTATTTAAATGCAAATGAATCTCAGATTAACTTTGTACTACAGTAGGTAGGAAACATGACTTCTACAGGTAAATCTCATGAGAGAGAACATTCCTGCTAGCCTGCTTTCCACTATTTCTTGATTGTGAAATACTTTAGCATTGCTGGAGTAACTTCACAGAAGTCAACATACCCTTGAAGAACTAGAAAGGCAATGGGTGAAATTTCAGCTGTTTCCTTAATTTCACAAAAACCTTACCTAAAGAATATAAACATGTCTCTTATGCAAAAGTGCTTTGAAAAGAAATAGTAAACATTATTGCTGTGTTATCTTGACATTGGTAAAAATTCCTTCAGCTAGGCATTTGTATTGAAACCCAC
The DNA here is from genome assembly GCA_013396735.1 of Grallaria varia. Taxonomy (NCBI): domain Eukaryota; kingdom Metazoa; phylum Chordata; class Aves; order Passeriformes; family Formicariidae; genus Grallaria; species Grallaria varia. Next base: position 68,013 of record VWZG01005820.1, on the reverse strand, counting down.
CTCAAGCCATAAAGCTCACTCGAAAAACTTACATTGACCACAACAGGGTTTGAGTCAAATCTGTACTCTGAGTTTCAGAATCCAGTTATTTTAGTGTAGTATTTAACATCAAAAGGTGTGCACTCCAGCATTTTTCAAGCCGGCCTAGACACAGCTATATGCACATATGCTTGTAACATACAGGGCTGAATGCCATCTAATACTGTAGCACTTGCCAGAGCACCAAACATGCAGATAGACTATTTTCTGAAGCAAGCTGTGAATCATTTACTGAGGGTTTGTACTAGGAATTCTATACTTCTACAAGTAGATTTCCAATTTGGTCCACTTTGTACATTCATAAATAGCATTAATATTACTCAAATTCCAAATGTTATTGACTCTTACTCAGTCAGGAAGGACACTCACAAAAACCCAAGTTCACCAGGTTCAGTGAAAAGCTTGCAGATGCAATATAAATGACAAAATGTGGTGTGATAAGAAGATAAGTCAAAATTATCTTTTTGACTCACTAATTTAAAGTCACTAATGAGAGTTTTAAAAATTCTGAACTGACAAAGCAGAGCACTCCAAAACTCCTAGTGTTTTTGATTTTGTTTTAACAGCTTCAGTGGAAAGCTGTGTTATAAACTGATCAGAGTTACATTATTATGAGTATGGTTTATATCTAGACTTGAAGCGGTAACCCCACTTTTAGAGCTGAGGGAGAGAAATTATCTTATCTGAATAATCACATTTTCTAGATTTTATCTTTTCCATATGTTCTTGGACAGGAAAAACATGAAGTCACTTGTGAAAAGATTTCTCAGCCTTTTGTCTTTTGGGGGGGTTTTTTGTATGAATTTTTTATCTCTTATTACTCTTAAGCTTATCATCTAATTTCATATTCTAATTACATCATTAAGGTTTTTATAGTGTAATGTATTCCCATGAATGTTTAGGGCTAATAGAAATTGTTGATTATCTTCTGTCAACACCCAGAAAATTATCTTAGAAAGGTTCATAGGTGCATACTCAGACCATACAGCTATAAAGGGTTTATTTCAAATTAAATTTGTATCCAGAAGCATCATTCTTGCCAAATATTTGCCATGTGAAAATCAAACAAAACCAAGGCTGTTCCTGCCATTAAATGAGTAGCTGGTGACATAAAAATTACTCATCTTCTTGAATTCACAGTATAGCAGTCCATATCTTTTTTTTAAATGTACTTTTTGGATTACATTTTCCAAATTTAAAATTGAAAATATATTCTTTTTAAAAATACAAAAAACTTTAAATGCATTAGATTATACGGGAAACACATTTCTGTCTATCTCCTGGCTATCTCAATTTTACTTTAGGTATTAATAATGAAAAACATGAAAATGTTAAAAAATAAGAAAATTAAGAAAATCAACAAAAAGGGCTAATCAGGAGCAGAGACTAGCTCATGATCCTCTCTTTTGTTTAACAGTATGGATATAGCCAGGGTCTTCCACAGGAGGCCAGTTACAGTTCTGAGCAGGAATACATACTCCAAGTGCATACAGGCTGGAGGGCCATTGGTTGTAGGCCATTTTCCTGGTCATAAAGTATATGGGTACTACAATAATAAGCATTAGAAGACACAAAAAAGGCACTAAAATCTATCCCTATTATTCAAATAGTCTGCCACGCATTCCACTCCAGAATATACATTTGTGAAACACAGTACATCAAAGCCAGCATTTCAGAGAGTGTCTCAGTCAGTCACTGAGACATTAGGGGGTTCTCTATGCATTATAAATTACCACACAAGGGGGGATATTTTGTTATTTGATGTGTGCACAGAATGAAAAGCAGTTATGAGCAGAGATGAATAAGACTAGGCTCCTCAGCTACTGGAGAAGGCAGTTCTTTGCACAATGTAGGCCATTCCAAGCTGAGGTCACTCCTCTTACACTGCTTACCCCACATATTGTCCATTATCACCAGCTATAGCTCACTCTACTTTTTTGTGTCAGACCATAATCCTACAAGTGCAAAAAAGTAATAGAATACCTTGAGCCATATTTGCAAGTGCACTTTTGGGCCCAGAGCCTGGGCCACAGATGAAACAGAAAACTCGGGTACAGTTTTCTATTGAGTATCTTGCTGCTAATTTTTTAAGGCTTCTAACCAGTCATATCAGCAAGTCCTTGTGTATCAAAGACTGCAGATCATCTATACCCTCCAGTGCTCACCTGCTTCTAACTTCGGGTGACAGAAACTTTGTATCTAGAGACATGTCAGATGAAAAACATCCCTGTCATCTAACTGGGCTGCTAATTGTAAAATATAGAGCCTTTTGCTCTTGTCATTTAAAAAGAAACTATTGTCAATCATTTTCATCAAACCAGTAATACATGCATAGCAGTCAAATACCTTAGTTTGATGTAAGCCTCTCCTTTCATGCATTAAAATGTTCTTTCCCATCAGTGCAACTCAGTTGTATCAAAACTTCATGGCATGCTAAAAACTAGAAAGATAGATATTTCTTTTTTTAAACCAAATGTAATATAAAAGCAAAAATTTTACAATCTTCTGTACTTATTCTATTGCTCATTTTCTAGACGATAATTATATAAGGAACATTCTAATTAGGATCAATTCATAGTTTGAAAAACTGATTACGTTGTACAACTCACCTGAGAGATCCATTACTGTATCTGAAACTCTTTTGGTTTGTTGAGGTTTGTTGTTGCTGCTGTTGTTGTTTTAAAGTCCTGATATCATCAAATTGCCCGTCTGCCCCCAGAAGCACTGAAACGATGAGGGCTATCTGCAGAATTAAGGTCCAGAATCCAGCAAAATAGACAATATATGGATAGGAGAACAAGAATAAAGCCATGTCTTTATATATAATATAAATTAACAAAATTCCTTGCAATGAATGTAGAACTGGAAGAATATTATAGCGGTGAGACACAGGTTTTACCTGTTGCTTATTATCTACCTGCAGAGCAATGGGAAAGGTAAGTCTTCCTGCTCTATAAGACATTCACAGTCACTTCCTGAAGGAAGCCTCAAGTTTTATTCTCTGTAAAATAATAAACTTATTTAGCATATAGTTAGAGTGGAACAGTACTACTTTCACAGATGATAGATAGATAGATAGATAGATAGATAGATAGATAGATAGATAGATAGATAGATAGATAGATAGATAGATAGATAGATAGATAGATAGATAGATTAAAATTAGTTTAGATTAGCTATTAGGAAGACATTCTTTACTGTGAGGGGGGTGAGGCACTGGCACAGATGACCCAGAGAAGCTGCGGATGCCCCATCCCTCAAAGTGTTCAAGGTCATCTTGGATGGGGCTTTGACCACCTGATCAAGTGAAAGATAGCCCTGCCCATAGCAGGGCATTGGACTAGGTGACCTTTAAGGTCCTTTCCAACCCAAACCATTTTATGTTTCTATTTGTACATTTATTCTTTTAATTCAGTAGGAAAAAAAGATACATTGACAGCAATTACATTTTTATTTGCAAACATAGTAATAGAAATCAGATGACTAAGTGCAGGTTACAAACAACTGATAAAAAAGAGGACAGGTCTTCATGAAACTGTGGAATGATCTAAATAATGAACTAAGAGTAACAAATATTTCAAATAGCAGAGAAGGGAAGATTTCCCTTTCATTATTTTATGAACTCATAAGGGTCTGCATTTATTAGAATGGAAGAGTATATCTATATAGTCCTTTTTATTTTTTTCCTTAAAATGCCAATAAAAAGCCATGTTTATTATGGCAACAATACATCACTTCTGGGTGCTGGCCTCTGTCTTGTACCGCTGAAAGCATTTAAATATATTATTTCCTGCTTATTAAAAGATCAACAGCTTTCACTCTGGGTGGAGAGGTGTGTCAGTGGACATGAGAAAAGGAAGTTTCATAATCAGAGAAGTAAAACTTTAAAAATTCTAGAAAAATAGTATACAGCATTAAAAAAAAAAAAGGGGGGGGGGGGCAAATCTGTATTTAATATTCACTTACTTTCCTTCTTGACATATTCTCATGCACGGAAGAGATATAATACAACAGAGCTGATTGACTCAGAGTGGCTAAAACTGAGTCACTACTATTCTGAGAATCTTATGGAAAAACAAGATGTACATTGGGTCAATCTGTGATGACTTGTAACAAGAGTAATGACACTTGAACATTTTTCTGTTCTATTTCCCACCTCTGAAATGTTTTGGTTCTGAATGTGATGTTTTGACATTCCCAGCTGAATTGTTTGATCTGATATGAGACAGAGCCTTGTGATCCTCTGTACTCTTAAGAAGAGAGATGCTCACCAAGGAGTAGGTTTGGTTGTCTGTGTTCATGCCAGTTGTCCTTGAACCATCTGAACCAACATTTTCAACGTGTCAGGAGATTTCCCTGGTCATCATGTCATGAGCCATTCAGGTCATTGGTAGGATGGACACAAGTTTTCCTGCATGATTCTATTTTGTCCGGAGCAAAGCACCAAGCAGCCAGTGGAGCAGGACGAGATTCGAGGGCTCCCCATACAAGGTAAAAAAGGTTTGTTTTGGGTTTTTTTTTTTTCTATATAACTCGGTGAAATGCAAAATATCCACAGCAAGTGAAAAGGTCTAACTGAATAAAGCATATTCTTCTGCCAGGGAAATTTGAAACAGTATCAGGTACTGTTGCAAAGGCATCCTCTGCTGACCCAGACCTAACATTTGGATTTCTTCCATTTACCATGTATATGTCTTTGACTGAAAGCAAATCTCCTTTTGTTCCATTCTTTTGAGTTCTATTTCGCAAGGGAGATTTCTTAAATATTGTGAAAATAAGACAAAGTGTATCACTTCAGTTTTATTGTTAAAATGTTTCCTGGGCAGGTAGAATTCCATTTTCTGCTCCTGAGAGTTTCATTATTCACATAAAAATGGATCATCAGCAGGCTGTAGAAACCAAGAGGTTTTTTACATATCACTTTCATACCTCTTCTATTCTCATGGCCCCCAAAAAGTTTTAGTGTGATGGCTTGGTCTCTCTTCTGAGAAAAATGGTCTCAGAAATCTCCTCAGAAATAAATCAGAAGTGAACATCTTCCACACAGTGGACTTGTGTCACAGGGACCCACTACCTGACCATATAGAGATAACAGGTCAGTAATCCACCAAGTATTTTACATATTTGCTTGGAAACTTTTTGCTTAGGTACAGCTTGAGTAGCAAGTTTGTTGTACTATAAAGTGGGACTGCTGAAGTACTCCAGACAAAATTTCGTCTTTGTTCAGCACCATGAATCCTAATTCTGAAGGTCTACACGTAAAAGTAATATGTAAAATTTAATACATCATTGTGCTGCCTCTTGCAGTTTAAAAAGAATACATATTTTCTTAAATTTCTGAAACAAAATCAAAAAAAAGATTATACAATTTTGTTTTGCAGCTGACAAAGCTGGGCAGTTTTGGTTAACGTAACCAAAGGCATAATACTTGTTTAATGTACCAATAAGACTGATGTAGCAGTTGCTAATATAGACTTCCTGGAATCCTATTGCTTTTGGAAATTACTGTGAATGTTTACATGCTCTGTTGTTTGCAAGTTAATAACTGGAATCCTTTCCCCTAGAAACTTTTCCAAGAGGGTGAAATATCATTAGAAACTTTCTGAATTGCACAAGTTTGAGATAAAAATATATCATTCCACAGGTATTCCAGTGAATTTTTCAATTTATGTCTGGCATACTTGTCTTGTCATATTGTTATTGTGTTCAATTAATTTATCAATTCCAGGATCCCATTTATTCTGATATTGATTTTATTGATAAAATAGAAGACAGATCTGCAAAAAGATTTTTCCCAAAATGTGCATATGTTATCTTTTTTCCCTACTGAAGATGTACAAAAAGATTTCAATAGGTGTGATACCTTTGAAATTTCTTTTTCATTTTTTTTTGTTTTGTTTTTTTTTTTAAGTATCTATGGAAGAATACCTACATGTTATGTACTCAAAAGGTCTTCTGATATCACATATTTCAAAATATAACCCTGAAGGTTACAGGGCTTTCTCAATGTCTTGGAAATCCAATAGGACTTTTTCTTCCTGGAGATCACTATAGAGTGCATCCAGTGAGCAAAAAGCCATCTTTGTCAAGCTTTAGCTAACACGGTGTTTTTCTAAAAATTCTGCACATGGAAAAAATATCACTAATAGTAAATCCATTTATTTAAAACTGAAGAATAAATAAAAAAGACAAAAATAAATTGGAGAATTGATTGCAAAATAATCAGGCTATAAAGAACAACTGAGGTTTTTAATCCAGTTTTGGGATGTTAAAACAGAAAAAAGCAAACTAGAAATATTCTGTGGTGGAGGTTACAAGAATAATTAGGGGCTTAGAAAAATAACCTCTTAAGGATGTTCAAAGACTTTGTTTAGTCTAGAGTAGAGAAGACTGAGGAAGGAAGGACATTGATAACAATCTTCTAACGACTAAGTGGTGCCATTAAGAGAGGGGCAATCAATTGTTTTTCAAGTGTCTGGAAGCAGAATGAGAAGGAATCAGCATAACTCATCATAAAAATGATTAAGTTAGTTAGCTTGGACATCTGTTCCCTCCCTGCTACATGTTTGAGAGGCACTGTGAAATCTCACTTTTGCGGATTTTAAGAAGAGGTTATACACACTATGGTATGATCTAAGTACATGTAATCCTGCCATTTGCAATTAAATATATTACCTCTTAAGGTTCAACCCACCCCCACCTC
>VWZG01005820.1:20200-60103 GCA_013396735.1 Grallaria varia | reverse complement strand
TCTTCCCATCACATAACCTTGTGAGTTGGCCAATGTCATATGGGTACCCCACAGATAATTGTATTTTTGTTTATCAAGAAATTACTGAATTGAGCCTATACAGCATTCCCTTCAGTTATTTTTAGCAGACTAGAGAACATTCTGGAGCAAGACTTCAGTTGGCCCCTAATCTAGGTAGGTGTCTAACAAAATGTGTGAAGGAGGATATATGAATTGTCATCACTCATAACAGTAGGCAGACACATAAGAATTTAGCTGAACTAGAGATCCTGGTGTAGGGAGGTTACATTAAGATGCTGAAAGACGTCTTTTAATTTTGGTTATTACGGAAAGACTAAGCTGAAAATGTGTTTAAATATGTTTCCTGTAGTTTACACTATGCAATATAGTCGCATGTTTTACTTGGGAAAGAAAAGTCAAAGGTTTGGGAGTTTGTTTGGGGGTTTTGTTGGATTTTGTTGGGGTTTTTTTCCTCTACAGAATAGCTCTGTGCTATTTTAGTAGAGTATTTGAAAATATGAGTCAAACAAACATTATTCAACACTCAAGTTTATTATAAAAGATGTCCAAGAGACGTCTGTATATGGCACTTGAGAATATGTTTTAGGGGTGACACTGATGGTGGTAGGATGATGACTGGACTAGATGATTGGCAGGTCTCTTCATGGTCTTCCATGATTCTGCGAAGTGCAAAAATGTCATGCACTGAGAAATATGTGAATAATAGAACATGAACAGCAATATGAGAAAAAAACCCCAAACAACTCTGAGTGTGCACTGTCTATAAAGACATTTCCCAAACCATGGAAGAAGTACAGAGGTGAGAAACATGACTAGGACAAAACAAAACAAAACAAAAAAATCTCATGCTTGGATAAAACAACCAGCTCTCAAACTACAGACTTGGATATGTCCTTCAAAGACAGCAGTGCTGTGAAATAAAACTATCAAATCTCTGGACCATGCTCTTAATATAAATTTAAGAAAAATCCAAATCTCTGCATAGGAAGGAACGTTTTATTACTTTAAGTAAGTTTTAAGGAAATATATATTTTAAATGGCAAAATCCTGTCTTCCTTAGCTCTCAAAAAGAAACAGTTATACCTACACAGCTGTAAGATTTATCAGCTGGATCTATAAGAGAACCTTGTTTCTTTCACTTTGTTTCATTGCTGTTTTCATAATCTTTTTTTTTGTTCCCTTACAGAGTAAATCCTCAAATCACCATGAACTTCTCAGATCGTAGGCCTAGATCTGTTCTGCTTTTTATGAAATTCATTTAATGAAGTGAAATTATTCAGTTTCCAAGATCATTTTGTGAAAGCATCAGATAACAATATCGATATGTTAGTCAGCTGTCCTCCACTGCAACTAGCCCTAATTCTTATTCAGGCACCAGCAACTCCATCACAAACTATGAATTTTGTCCAGACATTCTTCTAATATTATTTACTTAATCAGGGTTCGTTTGAAAATAAGTAGTATGTTTATTCTTTCATTGCAATAGACCAGACTAATACTGAGCAGTTCATTGATATGACATGCTGGAGTTTTTTTCTTCTTTTATCTTTTTGATTGCAAAACTTGTTCAAAGATACTTTTGAAATTGAAAACTGCAATATGCACGAGATTTTTTATTCAAATCTTCACATAATATTAAACTAGAAAAATGGCATTTAGGAAAAAATATGTGAATACAACAGGAATAAAAACAATTAAAAAACTTTAATGAGAAAAGCCTTTTTAAAACTTCTAACAAAAAGTATCTAGGACAAGGAGAGCAGTTGTGTTTAAAAGGCATGTCTTCGAACTAGCTTTACAAATAGAGAGTAAAATTATGGGTACTGATCAGATATTAACAAAGCAACAAGTTTACTCAGGAGACTATAATCAGTATTAAGGACCTAATTCTGCTGTGAATAATTCAGCTGAGTTTACTGCCTCCAAGAATTAAGAACCAAGTAAATGTTAATCCTATTCTCTTATTTGCATTTCCTAAAACATTCAGGAAATATAGTAATGACAGAATGAGCCCCTAAACTTGAAAATCTCTACCCACCTTAGACTTTTGCAATCATTCTTATCTATGCTTAGACTTTTGCAATCATTCTTATCTATGGGAATTTAACAGTGCAGAGAGGAAAGGTAAAACATGAATCTGAGAGAACTTGTGCCTGGTAACAGCCCTGACCCTGGAAAAATTGAAGACTTGCTTTAAGGAAATGCTTTAGAGAAGGTTAAAAGGATCAATTCCATACATTTCTATATGGCTAAAAAGTTTAGATTGTTTCTACTGATTCTAAATTTTACATTTATTAAAGACCGGCTCCCAGGAGACTGATACTCAGTTCTCTCTGAACAGCATTATTTTCAAAATTCTGTATTAGTGAAGACGCTCTAAAAGAACCAGCTATTTGGTTAAAATCTCAGATTTGATACCTTATGGTCATTATATTGTGGTCATTATTTCTCTGCGTAAATATGAGATAAAACATCATGTAAATGAACACATTTTTTTGCCAAAAAAAGCTTGCATTCTCTGACTTGTGGTATGACAACCAAAGGGAATACAAGCAAAGAGAAACAGCAATGCAGAAATGTCATGTCCCTCTGACTACATGTGTAATATATTAAACAGAGATTGGCCAACATTTAAAACTTATCATGAGGAACCAAAGGCACAGAGTTCATTCCCATAAGCATTTCTTTTTCTTGGGAAGCCAAATTGAAAATAAAAGCATACATTTCAGTTACTGTACAATATGATAGTTCCAAATGAAAAAGTATTTAGTTAGAAGGAGATTTAATAATTTGATACTTGCAGGTGTATTTCTCTTCTGATTTTTTACTTAACTGAGTAGTTCCTTACTGGTATGGTAACCCCACTTGTTTAGGAAGAAATAAAAAAGGCCTTTGATTAAAACTGCCTGGCCAAAACATCATAATTTTCACTGCAGTACACTTATTTTTTTTTTTTTTAAAACACAGGGTTGCTTAAAAAAAAAAAAAATAGTTACTTTGTCAAGATCATTTGGGGATTTTGTATCCCATGATAAGTTTTGTGATACTAACTAATCTCCAAAAGCAACAGGAAATTCATTAGTGTTCTTAATTTTCCATGTCAGTAGAAAAACATGACAGAGAGATAAAGTTACATTTCCATGCATTTAAGAACCATTATCAAAGAGCACAACCTGAATGGAAATAAATACTTCAAATGTGAAATTGAAGACTTATTTGTAGACCAAACAGAATACAAGGAAAAAAGTGTAAGTACTATGTATTCTACAGTGGATCTCTTGACATGATACGGCTGGAAAGCCTTGGAAAAGAAGTTCACTTGTTGAGTGTTAACTCTTCACACATGAATGAGTTAATGTTCTTAATCAAGGAACTAATCAAGTGTGAACTCTTAAAGAAGATTTAACTCTTCAATTTTGGCATAATTGAATTGCTTTTTTATTGAAGCAGAGCCAGAGAAGTAGGGAAAGCAACTCTTAAAACCCAGATAACTGTGTTGTTGAAGACCAAGAACTACATCATCTGAGTAATAAGAATGTATGCTCCAAAGAGGATACTAAATAGAAGACTAAAATACTTTCTTTTCACACAGAGAAATATCGAAGTTTGAAGCATATTGGAAAATTGGAAAAAAGTACCCAGTAAGAAAATGAAGACAGCAAAAATCCTCACTCCACTTCATAGGAGCGTCCGGACATTAAATGCCAAATGAAATGTATTTAGAAATGTTGCCAGAACATATCTAAGAAACAAATCTAGTTCATCCTGCTTAGACAAGATCTTGAAATAAAGGCCACAATGCACATGCACAAATATAACACCACACTGAAACATGGGGAAAACAGTACAACACTGATGACAAAATAAAATTCTTCAGGACAGAAGCAGTGTCATATAACAACAGATGTTTTGGTTGTTTTGTTGTTTGGGGCTTTTTTTAGGGTGGGAATTTCCTATTCTAAGTAGAAGTAATTGTTGTAATAAAAATATTAGAGGAGTATGGATTAAAGCAAAAATTACAGAGGCTACACTCCTTTAATAAAGGTCATTATAACTTAAAAAAACCTAAAACTGCAAATGGAAGAAAATGAAAAATGGACATACACACAAAATGAATTGCTATTCTTGATGGAACAGAACTAGAGGTGTGTTGTCTTTGCCTTATTCCATTCAGATGAGGGATAAAAGTGACTAGAACAAGCTCCTGCTTGAACGGACTAAGCACTGAGGACTGTTTTTCTCCCATCACTACAGCTTCTGAAATTTATTAGTCCTCATTCTTCATTGAGAACTTTTGACACAGCTGTTAAAATGATGTCATGCAATTTTCCTTCCATTTGATGTCTTTTTCTCAGAGAATCACACACCTACAGCTATTTCTGGCACTCCTGGTTGCGACCAGAACTGAAGGGTCAAAAAGATGGTGCTGGCTGCATACAGACACTACCGAAAAAAATACAAATGAGAATAAGGGTGTGCCTGCCATACTTCCAGCTGGTTTATTACCCATCACAGAAACAGAAATCAAAATATGCAGAGGTTTTCCTTCAGAATCCATTTATTTATATTTTTCTGTAAGTCTTCACCAAACAACTGCAAAATGCTTGTATTATAGCTCAACATTCATGTTTTCTACTTCCCTGACCATTTTTGTGACTTTTGCCCAGATTCCCTGCAGCTGATCACCCTTTTTTCAACTACAACCAAAAACCGACACAGTATCTCAGCTTAGAAAAGTGGTAAGATCACTTCACTCATGAACTATTTTTCTACTTATGCTTCCTGTTCTCTGGAATCTCTTAAAATCATGAGAATTCTGACTCCTGTTCACTTTGTAGTCCTCTATGACTCTAACTGCTTCCTGAGAAGTTATTCCTCATACCTGCCTCATTCTGTAACTCCATAATAGTTTAATGAGAGTAATTGTTTGTGTCATCTTCCAACCAAACAATTAAACACCAGACAAAACACCTATTGGCCAGAAAATAACACTCTAATGGTTACAGCTATAAACACTAGGCTAAGTTTCCAGGGAATGACAGATATCCCATGGGAGGAGAAGAAATAAGAAGAAGAAGAAGAAGAAGAAGAAAGAAGAAGAAGAAGAAGAAGAAGAAGAAGAAGAAGAAGAAGAAGAAGAAGAAGAAGAAGAAGAAGAAGAAGAAGAAGAAGAAGAAGAAGAAGAAGAAGAAGAAGAAGAAGAAGAAGAAGAAGAAGAAGAAGAAGAAGAAGAAGAAGAAGAAGAAGAAGAAGAAGAAGAAGAAGAAGAAGAAGAAGAAGAAGAAGAAGAAGAAGAAGAAGAAGAAGAAGAAGAAGAAGAAGAAGAAGAAGAAGAAGAAGAAGAAGAAGAAGAAGAAGAAGAAGAAGAAGAAGAAGAAGAAGAAGAAGAAGAAGAAGAAGAAGAAGAAGAAGAAGAAGAAGAAGAAGAAGAAGAAGAAGAAGAAGAAGAAGAAGAAGAAGAAGAAGAAGAAGAAGAAGAAGAAGAAGAAGAAGAAGAAGAAGAAGAAGAAGAAGAAGAAGAAGAAGAAGAAGAAGAAGAAGAAGAAGAAGAAGAAGAAGAAGAAGAAGAAGAAGAAGAAGAAGAAGAAGAAGAAGAAGAAGAAGAAGAAGAAGAAGAAGAAGAAGAAGAAGAAGAAGAAGAAGAAGAAGAAGAAGAAGAAGAAGAAGAAGAAGAAGAAGAAGAAGAAGAAGAAGAACGAAGAAGAAAGAAGAAGAAAGAAGAAGAAGTTGTTTTGTATGCTATTAATGAGTAAATTAAAGGGGAAAGGAGCATTCTTCATACTTGCCTCTTGTTTCCCTGGAGGGAAACAAACACAAAGTGCTGCAAATGAATCATCTGTGTCTGCTACTGCTGTTGACACAGCAGTGTGAAATCAGTGTGAACTGACTGGAAGAACAGAGCAAATGTTTTGGAGAACTATGAAGCCCAAAACTTTGATTTTTAGGCTGGATTTTATTTTCTAACAAGAATTCTGGAGCAAAACCAATCCACTCAGACTTTAGCAGCTTCAGGTAGCTAGAAAACGAAAGGTTGCAGCTTCCTTTCACTTGACCTTCCCAGATCCCCTGAACTTTGGTGTCCCATTTATTGCTCCTGTATAGGAGGCGGGCAGCCCTCTGTCTGGCTTCCTGCAGAGTATGCCTGTATTATCATTCTTGAGCAAACAGACTGAAAGTTGTTTTTATTTAGCCTCAGGAGCTACAAAAGTCTCACTGGGTTGTGCACAACATACTTGCAGACCCAGAGCTCCACTGGGAAAATTGTTTAGGAACGTTGGCTTCGGAGTCATCCTCCATGAGTTGCCAGAAGTATGCTGATAGCAAACAATCAAAACAAGAAAAAAACCCACAAATGCTTCATTCTACGTTTTTGAAAACACAGAAGAAAAAAATCCTGAAATCACTGAGAATGTTAATAAATTAAAACAGACCAAGACATGGGTCAATAAATCAGGTTGAAAGTCATTGATGGGGTGAAAATAATGACCTGTTGAGAATTCTTTTTCTTTACAAAACTGTAAAGACTACTTTTCTTAGGGCTTTGTGGTTTTGTTTTCTCTGAAAAGCAAAACCATACAATGCAAGGGGCATGTAATCATTAGAGTTTAGTGATTACACAATACTGCCATCATATGTCCAAAGTTCATGCATTACAAAATGTCATTTGAGAATCAAAGTGAGACAGAGTAACAGAAAATAAAATAAAATGCTGTGTTTTAAGTACATGAATGCTGTAGTACAAAAAGCTTTTGTGCAATCAGATGTTGCACATTTGATGATGGGAACAGTACTGATGGGGCAGTAATAAAAACCAATTTCTATTTAGTTCAAAAAGCTCATAAGAGACTCGGAATTGAAGTTCTGCATGCACAGAAACCTCATGAGCACAGTCACTGGAGAAAAATCCCCTATGCAAGCAGCCTAGCAATAACAGTAAGCAACAAATCAAGAAACAAACAACCCTTGCCTAGATAGTTTGTATCTTTCTTTTTGCAAGTGTTCTCTATGTCATTATTAAAGCTGAGAAGTCTGGTAAATGTTCTAATTCCTAACACATCTGAAGCAAACAAACCTGCATTAGTCTCTGCTGTTGGATTTCCTAAAGAGAATCATTTACAGTTGAGCCTGTGGCCACCAAAATGAAGTGTCCTCAATGCAGTTGAGACTTCTCAATTCTACCAACTCCGTAACAACTTCACAGCAACCTCAAATCTGCTAAGGAAAAGAGGATTCTCCTTATATGAATCTGAGCATGAATAATCAAACCAGCAGCCAAATCCCAAGCTTTTATTCAGTTGGTTTTAGACTGTTCCCAGCATTTTCAACTTTAGATCTGCTATAAGGTTTTTATAATTGATAATGTTTGCTGTTTCATAAAAGTTGCCAGGGGAAATTGAAGATTTTCACAGTAGGATATTGGGCAGCTGGAATTTTTGGCACCTGGAAAAGCAAGGAAAGCAGCTTGCAAATGAGAGATAAGAGTGCTGGTTGAATTCTTCTGCTCAAACATTTGGAATAGAAACTGTAAGCAAGAGTGACATTTCTCTTGCCATCACAGAGTTTCAGAACAGCAACACAGTACAGAAATGGACACCACTCACATATTTAATGTTTCATAGTTGTGTTTCCTTTTTTTCAAATTCAAGAAGTCATTATTGCTCTATAATTTTCGTCTGCACTGCTTGATAGTTTCTAAAGACCAATTATAGTCCTAAATTATTATTCTTTAGCAGCTATTCTGGAACAGAGGCAGTTAAAACAAAGGCAATCCATTGCACAAACTGTAGAATACATAAAGCATTAGGTTTGTTTCCTGCTTAGACCCAAAGTCTTTTGAATGCTCAGTTTCCTACATTAAGTGATTTTTAAACTGAAAATTAAAAACTAGCAACCGTAAGACTACAGTGAAATAAGGCATGGTAAGTTTGGAAGTGACAGAATTATCCCCACAACTCATGACATCAGAATGGAAATTCATTTACAAGAAAGACAAATTCATATTGTGTTCTGCAGTATATCAACCAGAATTATTCTAGTAGTGTGCTATAACTATTGGTTAATACTTGTAGCATTTTTATTATTATTATTAACTGAGCATCCAGGAGGCAATATCTATTTTCTACAGGACTGCAAAGATAAATTAGTAAGTCATCGGCTTGGCTATTCTTCCATTTAATTTGATGGACTTACTTTGACTTACTTTAGATAAAATGTAACAAGCAGAATAACTCATTTGTGTATAAAATCTGATAAAGGAATAAATTTAACAACTACTTCATGAATTTGCTCAGCTGAAGATAATTTATGAGAAAGTCCAACAACAGATTTGATACATGCCTTGATATGATGACAGTGTTGTTAGTGACACTTGTAACTCATAGGGTCATGAAGGGGTTCAAAAGCTGAAAGACCGATATTTCAAAAGAAAATGAGATAAAACATAAGACAATGCAAGTTTTCTAAGTTGCAAGATCATCCAAAAATACTGCTTTCCCCATAATTTCACGAGGTCATGAGGTATCTCGTCCACCAGCATCTAATTTGCCACAGTCAGAATCCTGCCTAACAGCACAAACAGCATCAGAGAAATAAAAAGGAAATAAACAAGGATTTGTAGAAGAATTTTGGCAGAATGTCATGTTTTCTACTGGGTTAAAAAAAAAAAAAAAAAGGATTGGTGATGGGGAGGAAATAATAATTCCAGTCCTACTGTGAGTTGTTTCTCTTTTAATGATTCTCTTTGAAATACTTACATTTTCTGGTGCAAAGGAAACCAGATTTTTACATATGGGACTGCATACATAACTGGTTTGTTTTCTATTTGCTAGACAGATTAGTTGTTTTCAGAAGAGTCTATAAAGGGATACCCTGTACCTTTGAAGAGCAAGAAACATGTTTTGATAGTGCTAATCACCAGTAGCTGAATTTGGCTACTCAAGGCAGTTGTTGCTCTCATTTGACCCCACTATCCAAAGAGGAATAGTTTTTATTATGGAATGCAAAACTTTAATATAAGGGGGAAGAATACCTTAAATTGGTGAACTTCACAAACTTCATAAACATTTTTCTTCCTCTTTACAACATACTTAACTAACTCAATGCCGCAGGGTTACTCTGACAAAACCTGACTTACATGAAAAGGACATATATGTAAGTCAATATACTGCTATGATATTTTGATTTCATTTACTGTTTAAACTGGGGTTTAGGATCAATCTCTATGGCAATAATCTAACAGGGAAGGTTATCTAGCATCTCAAAGCCGCAGCTCCAGTGACATTACTATAACAAGAGTATTAAGCCTCTAATAAAATTTCAAACAGTAGGATTGGCTAGATTTGTATGATTTGTGGTGTCAATAAGGAAACAGTTTTAAGGGATAAAGGAACATGGCAAACTTAAATTGTGTTTTAGGAAAGTAACTTTGGTTGGGACACATCCAATTAGTAGGGGCCAGAAACAGGCTTTGAATGAAAGATATCTAAGCAGTTGAAGTAGATTACAAATGTAACAAATTACCACCATTCAACTCCTTTCAGAAATTAGCATGTCTTAGTCTCTTTCCGGAACTTTTTCTCTGAGATAACCCAAATGGCTTCATCCTCCCCCTAGGTCATGTGAACCAGCACACACTCATGAGAACTGCACCAGCCGATGTCCTGGATCCTCACCTGTGCTACAAATACTTATGTGATTGGTCAAGATTTAGTTTTATTTTGTTAGAGGAAAGCCACAAAAAGATGTGTCCCTTTCATATACTTCCATTCTTTCATTATGCTTTTAATTTTGTGGATTGAGGTTTTACATACTTTTGAAAAGACTCAAATTACAGCCCTATAAGTGCAAATTCACTCTCAGTTATGTAAGCTTTTTTCCAGCAATGGTGTCAGATAACTTTTGGAGAAGGGAAATTTGATCTAAAGACTCTGCTGACGTGGAAAGGTTTTGCTAATACACCCTGTGGGAACAGCTGACTACTCCCTGGGTTGTGGGAACGACTGTGATTTTTGGATGGCACTCTTCGGAATGACTCCACACTGAACATTCTGGTGTCTCAGGCTATTAAGCTCATCCAGAAAAACAATTCAAAAGTGTATGAAATATCCTTTTTACCTCTGCTCATAAAACAGCTGATCTATGTCCCCATTTCTTCCACAGCTTTTGCTTTGATTATTTGTTGGGGTTTTTTCCCCAGGGGGTGGAGGTTTGTGCGGCTTGGTTGTTTTAGAAGAAACAGCTAAGTTTTCTAACATTTAAAAAACAAGGTACTAATGATTCAATGACTATACAGTCAGATTCATGGGTGTAAAACCTTGGAAATATAATCACATGGGCAGAAAAGTTTAGTCGAAAAATAAAAGTGCTCTAGCAAATCACACTCATTTCAATGAAAAAAAAAATAAAATGGAGGGGGGATAAAAAATACCAGTGTTGATCTATCGAAGAGTCATTTTCCATGTTGATGTCATGAGAGAGTATTTTTATGGGTAGTGAAAGACCTGACACTGACTGGGAAAAGGTTTCAGAAGAAAAACTAATACAGATTAACTCTGAATAAGACAGAATGAAGAAGTTACTAACCACTAAAAAGACTTCAATTACTTCTTTTTTCTCACATTATTTTGAAGCTTATTGAATTTATTAGGCTGCTATTTATGTTTAACCATAAGCAGGTTTTTAATATAGTTTAGAATTAAGGTTAAAAACCCACTTGTTAATTTTTTATCATGTCTGGAAAGGTGAATTTAGAAGACTAGGACATTACTTCAGAATAAAACATTGAACAAACATCTCTAAAAACTGTTCCATAAAAGGTTTTGAAAGTGACAATCTTTCTAGAGCTTTCAAGAAAAATTAATTCCCATATTACTTTTGCAAATGGTTGCACCTATTCCCAAAACAAATTATATTAAAATGGGATGTTAAGAAAAATAATGTAATTTAATTGAACCATGGAAATATAATAAATGAAGTTCATAATAATTATAACACCGATAAACTCAACCCATTTTAAAAGAGAATAGGGGTTTATCTTTGTTCTGACACACATGACCTTATAGCAATCTAGAACACATTCATTTAGATAACAGCACAAAATTTATCCCATAATAAGACTCTTTCAAATCATTACAGCTTGGTCTTATGGGATTTTGCATTTATAGAAAATTGAATGTATTAGACAGAAACACATTAGATATAAAATGTGAAAAATTGCCTTAGCAAACTGATATATACACATTATTTCAATAAATATACAGAATAATATAGAATTAACAGGAAATAAACCCAAAATTTACTTTTATTTTAAATAGCTACAACCAACATATGGAAAAAAACTTGGTTACAGGCTAAGAAACTGATCCTGACTGCACAAGTGTACTCTTGGAGACAAGCTTCAAGAGAAGCAAAAATCAATCTCATAATTTATACTGCACTCGATGAGGAAATAACTTTTCACAAGAAAAGCCAAATAATTGTACTAGCCATGCAAAGAAGGATGTCCTCAACTTCCGGAGAAATGGGCTGACAGGAACCTCCTGAAATTCAATGAAGCGCAAAGTCTTGCTCATGGGGAGGAACTACTCCAAGCAGCAGTAGGTGCTGAGGGCAGCCCAGCTGGAAAGCAGCCCGGCAGAGAAGGGCCCGAGGCTCCTGGTGGGCACCAAGACAGCATGAGCCAGCAATGTGCCCTCGTGCCAGAGAAGGTGAATGATGTCCAGAGCTGCATCAGAGAAAAAATTGCCAACAGAGAGGGGATCTGCCCTTCAACTCAGCACTGGTGAGGCCACACCTGGAGTATTGTGTTCAGTTCTGGGCTCCCCAATATGAGAGAGACATGGAGATATTGGAAGGGCCACAGAGATGAGTTATTACAGTCAATAACTACGGACTCTGTCTCAGGGGGAAGACAATTTATTCAAAAGAAATTCAGTATAATATAGGATTGGTGCAATTAGAATGTTGGGTTATGCTAAAGAAGGGATGGGCTAAGCTAATCCCGAGAATACATTATGTTAACTAAGGGAAAACAAAGCAGGAGGCATTCATCCATTATTCATGGACACACTCACGGTGGAGGGGGACAATAGGTCTTGCCAAACAGGTTTTGGGTACAGGGCAGGGAATACACAGAAACTACAAGTCTTGTCAAATGCAAATAGTCCTTGGAGGTCTGGAGATGGGTTGTTGTCTGCAGATGGGATAAGGGATCAATTCTTATCGTCCTCGGAAGGCTTCCTGCCTTTGGGTATTTGTCCAAGGCTTTGCAGATATATTGGCCAGGCTCCTTGTTGCTGCTCTTTGCCCTCATAATGAGTGATGATCAGGAGCATCTGTCCTGTGGGAAAAGGCTGAGAGAATTGAGCCTGTTTAGCCTAACGAGAAAGCTCTCATCATTGTGTACAAATACCTGAAGGGATGGTGTACAGAAGACAGCGGCAGACTCTGTTCAGTCATTTGAGAAAATTTTAAATTCTGTTCTTATCATTTTAGAAGAAAATAAAAAAAGGGGTGGGGGGTGGGGGGGGGAAGGAATTTTTCCTCTCACTGTGGAAGTTCCCAAAAGAGAATGATTTTTTTTTCTTTCTAGATGATAATGAGGAATATGCTTGAAAATTCCATTATTTAATCTTCTACTAGTATTAGCTAACTTACAAAATGATCTAGCCTCTCTTTTGAGGTGATTTCTAAGTTTGGGTTTTTTTGTGGCTTTTATAGGGACCTAATTATCTGTTGTGTAATTAATAGATTTGCAGCTGAGGACCTTGAAACTATAAAAAGAAAAGGCCTTTACAGAGAGATCAAGGAGAAATCTTTTGACATTGCATTTCCACTAAAAATTTTACTTGGGAGGTCAGAAACCAAGACAGTCTAGAATCGTGGGAGTTCAAAGAGTCTTAGTGTAGGAGGTGCCCACAAACATGAAAATAATTAGCTGTTTAAAGCGGATTGTGTTTTGGGTTTGTGTAATTCCCTTTCTACTAGCTCCACTGAAGCAATTTTTAAAAGCTCTGCATATATTCATTTACCAAAGGAAACCAGAAGAAAGAAAGATAAATATCACCAGAAAGTAATATTGTAAGATCAAAGAATAAAATACACAGGAAGAAATCCTGAAGTTGTTATTCATCCTTCCATTCAGGGAAGTGAAAAAACCACATGTTGAGCAGAACTTGCAGATGACCAAATTTTTTTTGCAAATAATGAGTACAATTTTATGAAAACATTACTGTCTCAAAATATCCATTTGATTCATTTGAAAGGAAGGATTTCCAGAAGCACTTAACATAATTTTTCCTTGCTTCAGCACAAATTAGTAAAGGAGCAGAGGCAGGTCAAGAGTGAAGAACTTTAAAGAGTTCCTTACCATGAACTGCAATAGATTTATTTCACACGCTATAGTCAGGAATGGCAAGCAAAGTTGGGTGAGAAAAGGTCCAAGATGACACAGTAAAATTAGTATGCAATTCCATACTGTAAGTAGAACAGCACCAAAAAGGCACTGGAGATTTTTCTTTTTTTGTTTAATTTAGATTTTAACAGAAGAGAATAAAACACAAAGACCAGAGCTTTCAGTGAGACAACCATAAGTATTTGTAAGATTGATCAGAATAACTATTTTTTAGCTGCAGATTATACAGACTGTGAATCAATTGTGGAAAAAAAAAATTGTTGTTTTAAAGACTGCACATACAAAACCTGATTTACCACTCCATAGAGAGGAACCTGAGGCAAGATCACTAGGGAAAGAAATGGGATAGAAGTTACATTCCCACTAATGCCTATACAAGCATTTCTTCTGGGAACAAGGATGAAACAGGGTGGAGACCATCATGCTTTTCTACAGTTATGTATCTGTGCCCCATGAATTGTCTAAATAACAGTACAGAACATTGAAGAAAACATTGAATTTTCTGGGGGGGGGAAATGGAGCTTCAAAGATCATGAATTAAATCATTGATTTGAATTTAATTTAGGTAACATTTTCAGTGAGGCAAAAAAATTAAATGCAGGTATTATGTTATTGCCATCACAATTTTCTTAGTGAAGCCAAAATTCAAATAAAAGCATTTTCTTGCATGTTTTGCATCAAAGTGACATTTTTCTTTAAAATAGAAGGAAATTTAAAATAAAAGTTAAAATTATATCTTATAATGAAAAAAAATGTACTCTTGGATCAAAGGAAGCATTTCAAGCAGTGTTTCTTAAATACAACTTTTTATTTTTTGTATTTATCTCTGAAAAAATACCCAAACTTTTCTAACACCAGGTTTAAAAAAATTGCCCAGATTTTCCAGTCAGTGTGCAGCTGGACCAGCACAGCGTATGTCAACATATGTGTGCTGGAGAGACTGAACCATGTCAGGGTCCCCTCGTATCATAAAAACAGCCTTGTCCTGCAGTTCCAGGGATTTTCTTAAATAAGGAGCTCTTTCTTATCCTTAATTTGCATTTGGACCTGAACTTAGCCTGCAACATTAACTCAGCCTTCAAGTTACACATGCATGTGGTCCATCCTCACCAAACTCTGTTTCTCCCTTCTGCAAAAATAAGACAGGAAAATCTCAGGAAAAGCTTTGCAAGAGAAAAAGAAAGACAATAAAAGTCATCAGTGTACAGACAGCAAAACAATGATCTGCTGGCTAAGGGGTAGCCTCCCTCAGTCCCCTGGAACTGTCAGCAGCATCTCCCTGCCACAGTCACATACACCAACAAAGGCACGTTCCCATCCTCCCCAGACATCAATTTCTGAGCCAGTGTGACCCATCCTACTTTTTGCAGCCATCATGACCGGAGTCTGAACTCCCAACTCATGATATTCCTGGGACTTGTTCTTTGGAGGGCTTCCTTGGAAAAGCCTTGTATCATCATTCTATAGAAAGATAATGATCTTCAGAGCCATCATCCTCATACAAAAAGACAAACTGATGGGAGTAAGAGGGAATTTTTTTTTTCCCATTTTCCCTCAAAGGGTCTGAAATTTCCTGGCATGTTGGAAAGGCAAGAGAATTTAATAACCTCATAGCATGCTGAAAGCTCAAACTGAATATTTTCACAGCAATTTATGAGTTCGTCTCCCCTCCAAAATCAGTTACAGAAATTTACACAGAAATAATTGAAACAATTAAAAAAACCCAAAGCCGCCTTTTTGTAATAGACAAATGTGGCAGTGAACAAACAATATCAGAAATGGAAAAAGTCTTGTGAGAAATGGGCTGGTGAAGAAGGAAGAAAAGCTAACCTGAATACCTTAAAAACTGAAACTGTTACTATTGTTTAAAATGGAGTTTCTGTGTTTTTTCCCTGAGTCACTGTGTCTTCTTCCCAAAATCCCTTGAGAAAGCCTTATTATAGAACCATTCTTTCCTTCACCTTCATTATCAGGAAACCCATTTCTATACCCTGTCTTTGGCCGCACAAAGAAATCATACCAGAAAAATTATTTCTTCCTCCAATGTATATTCTGATCACTGAATTCTTCCATTATGTTAAGACTTGAAAACAACAGATGGATGATTAACATTGTTCAAGTTTTATTATCCCCTATTCTCGATGCAGGGCTAAAATTCTAGGTGTCCCAAAAGGTAAACTCTAAAAGAGAAACAACTGGCCAAAACTCTCTTTCTTTTCCCAATGAAACTACTAACATCATAATGCTGTTTGCCCTTGGAAAGCAAGGAAGCTCCAGATTAGCACGGTTTCTTGTTTGTGTCAACCCACAGTAGATACATTTAAGGATGAGATTCAGTGACTGCCTAAACAAATCGAAAATCAGGTCAGGGCTACCACAATCAGAGTCTCTTTTGTTTCTGGTGTAAGTCACCTGATAAAGCAAGGAGGTGATCTGAGAATTCATATGAGCAAAAACCAGTAATTTTTAATTTTTTTTACCATATTACTTCTCTAAGTGTAGTTGCCTTCATCTTGTCACAAGAATACTGGCCCAGATGTAAAGAAGGGAACTAGAAGATGCAACACGAGTGAAGCTGTGTTTGACATTAGACTAAGATGCCTTATAGCTACATCCTAAATCCAGGGCTTTGCATGAACTTTAAGCAAGCAACTCTGTTGTGAAAAGCAGTCTGACTTTAGTCCCAGACATTAAACCCAGCTCTGCACTATCCTTTCCCATACGACAATGTACGAGTTTACTGTTCTGTAAACTTGACCCAGACCAGCAATACCACCGGTCAGTCCTGTGCCTCCACATAATCGCCACACAGGCACTCATGCTGACAGGAGGGGCGGGAAGTGGGCTGAGGGTGAGATTGCTTCTTCCAGAGCATGACAGCATGTTTGGAGAAACTGTGAGCTGTCACTCACTGGGGTGGTCTCTTCCCCAGTCCCAGCTGCTGTTTCATTTCCTTGCATCAGATGTAACTAATCCACAGCTGCAGGATGAGTCACTTGAGCAACCTAATCTAATGGAAAACTAATTTTTGTTTGCTTTGGGTTTATGCTTTTAGTGGTGGGCTAAATTTCTGTCATTGGATCTGACTCAGGGGAAATACTGGACACATTCAGCCAAAAGCAGGAGTGGAAGAAGGGAGAGAGTTTCTTTTAACACAGCTCACATTCATACCACATTAGGGGTAATGTAATATCTGATACTAAAAGGCAGAAAGTATCTGTTGACTACTCCATGCTGTCCACCTCAGTCGATTTCAGGCTAACTGAACTCAGTGGTAGTTTGCTACTGAACTTGCTATAAATATGAGATTCTGGTCTTATTGAACACTGGCATAATCTCCAAATATTTCCATTTTCCCTTTTTCAGAATGTAACAGTTTGGTTATATCAAGGACTTACATTAGGGACTTTTCAGCAGCAGAGAGGTTTATATTACTGCCATCTCTCGCCCACTGTCAGCTGTTTGTTCCCACACTTCTCTCCTGCCAGCTATATTGACACAACTCTTTAACCCTTCTCTAAGCCAGATCTGTGAAAATATCTAGGTTAAGGAAAAAAACATTGTTTAAAAAAACCCAAAACTAAATAAGTACTTGTTGCCTTCTACACAGATTGTTTCCATATTCATTTGAATAAGCAATGATATATGTAATTATTTCAGCAGATGTATGGGATAGAAGCCTTCAGTAGAGTTACAGCAATATTAAGAGGAAGAAGTTAAAGAGCATCTTTGATCCCATTTGCTTTTGGTTCCAACAGAATCATTCATATGTCCTGAAAATGACCTGCTTAACTAAAGCTGTATAAATACAAAACACCTTTCTAACCACTTATAAAATGAATGAGAGGTTATACCAATTATTTTTTAGTGACAAAGTTAGGAAGTCCAGCTTCTGAGCTTAGGCAAACCCATATAACCCAGAGGACTCTGACAGCTGTGTTGAAGTTACAAGAAAGCAAAACACACTATCTGCCTTGCCCTTTGCTCTCCTCATCAATTGCCATGTCAAATCTACAAATATTAAATCAGTCAATACTACGAATTCCAAGTTCCATTCACAGCGCACACACAGCCACTAAAACAACTTCCTCCACGGCAGTAACACAGTATGTACTGTAAGGATAGGTGTGAACCCAAGTTGTCTCTTTGCAAGTAATTTGCAGCCTAAAGACATAACAGGGGCAAGAGGAAGGACTGTTAAAAAGGAAAGCACTCTGGCCAGTTGCTGAAGGTTACAGATCATGTTCCACACTTGTACGCTTTTCTTTTGTTTGGAATTTCCCCTTAAATCCATTTAAAATTATTTTTCTCTTTTCAATATCAATGCACAAGTTAATTTTTATTGCAATACTTACAGACTTACAGCTTCTCAAATATTCTTATTAAGATGTCTATATGGCCCTTCAGTAAAGAGATTCATACTCAGCTTTTGAACATCTCTGATCTTAAGGTAAGTATCCATACCATAAATTTCCCTCTACTCATTGACCAGTTTTAGTGCCCAAGCAGAATAAGAAGAGTGCCTCCTGCACCTAGAAAAACACAGCTGTACACACTTTAGGCCACTAAAGGTCCTCTGTAACCATTTAGTGTGTTTCAGTAATTCTAATACTATTAAAAAAAAGGAGGAAAACATCATTAGCAAAAGAAAGAGATGTATACTTAAAACCGGATGTCTGCTTTTTGGCAAGGATTTTAACCTCTTTAGCAAGCCAGGAATTTGGAATACAAATAAAGATTCTCTCTCTTGTGAGTACAACAGTGGAACAAAACTGTTCAGCTTTTGCCTAAAGTTACTTTCACCTTTTTCTATTCCAGAAGCAGTTTAGATGCAGGCTTTGTCCCTTACAAAGGCATGCAGCCCATGCATCGGCTTAAAAATTATGTTCAACAATTTGAATTTAAAGTGTTAATAATGTGCTTACTAGCTAATTTCTTCTGGAAAATTAAATCAACTACCTTATAAAAACGATTTTATTAGTGATTCTTATTCAGAGTTTGCCTCATTCTTCTCGATCCACTGCAACAAAATGATACATCTGTTTTAATTTTTATATGACTACAATTATGTTCACTGTATGTTTTTTGTTGATTTTTTTTCCTATAGTCACTGTGCGGGAAAAGAAAATATTTGGCTTTAAGCTATATTTGGATCACATGGCTTGCCTCACAGTGCACCTCACAGATGCTTGGCTATTCAGGGCTCCATCAGCTCTAGTTTCAAGATATCCCTTCAAGTACCTAGCATAAAAAGAGAACAATCATTTTCTGTACCAGAACATCCCTTCTCTCAGGCAACCTAGAAATGGTTCTTGGTGGAGAACAGTACATTCATTTTATGTGTTTTCAGGCACTAAAATACTTCTTTGGTGGTGTGCGCTTAGCTTACCTAAGGTAACTGTTTTATTCCTTCTATGTGCTCCTTAGAGATAATTCTTGGAGATCTTTTAAAAAACTTTACTCACATACTGTGTGCTGGGAAGAGACATTCAGAGCTTCTTAAACTTTTTTCTGGTAAGTTAGGTGAATTTCACAGCTTAGGGATTCATTAAACAAAGCCAAAAGTAAAGTAAAAACAAAGTGAAAGTGACCAATTCTGAATTGTTCTTAAGATTCATAAAGACTTATTGGACTCTGGGAACCTTGTGATATATGCACCACAGGGTTACGGTGACTGTAAAATCCGGGTCTGAATCTAAATTTCAGTAACAATTCTGGTTGTATGGGTACACACTTCTAATTCAGCTTATTACTGAAAGCAGAGAAAAGTTGTAATTCTGCACAATAAATGCCAAAGTTGATTCATCTGCAGATGTAGACTCTGCTCATTGAGGTACACAGGTTTGAATCCACATCACCCTGAGTACCGAGCTGAACAAACCCAGTGCAATGTGCCCCCAGGCCAGCCTACCGCATCCAGTTTGCACTGTATAATTGATGACAGAAGCATCTAGGAAAAAGAGTCAACCTCAGTACCCACCCATATATTTTATAGAAACTGAATTTAAACCTAGTTCTTTCCTTGTGGTCATAATTTTCAACATTCTATATGTCAGTGGCTACTCAATAAACCACATACATGGGGAGTTCTCAAGCACATCAGATTCTTCAGGCAACAGTTTTATTCCTCAGATTTTTGTTCTTTTTCCATTTGCATACAAATATTGAAAATAGCTCCCTGCAAACCAAAGTGAATTCCCTCAATTTTAGATTTTACAACTACTAATTAATACCCATCATTAGGTGAGGCCTAAGGATTTCATTCAGGATCCATTTGCAATGTGATATCAAAGCAAAGGGTTTGTAACTTAAAGAGCTGATAGCACAACATTTGCCAGAACTGTGAAGAAAACAATACACAGAAGTGTTGTACTGGAAATAGACTCAGCTTTTTTTCATAAGACTTAGCCTGGTGCTTTGTTTTGGATTTGCAACCAAAACAGTGCTGATAATGCAGGGGTGTTTTCACTATTGCCGAGCAGTGTTTCCACAGCAGCAGAGCCTTTCCTGCTGCTCACACCATGCCAATAGTGAGGAGGCTGGGGGTGCACAAAGAACTGGCAGGGGACACAGCTAAGACTGCTGACCCAAACTGATCAGAGGTATCTTTCACACCCTAAGGCATCATACCTAGCAATAAAAGCTACAGGAAAGAAGGGGGGGGGGGAAACATAAGGAGTTATGATGTTTGTCTTCACAAGGAAAATCTACATATGATGGAGACCTGTCTTCCTGGAAATGGCTATGCGTCTGCCTGCCAATGGCAAACAGTGAATAACTTCCTTATTTTACTTTGCTTGTGCACACAGATTTTTCTTTCCTTATTAAACTGTTTTTCTCTCTACCTACAAGTTTTCACACTTTCATCCCTCCAATTCACACACCCCCATGCTGCTGAGGGGGTGTGAGTGAGCAGCTGGGGGAAGCTTGACTCCCCACCAGCAGTAACCCACAACAAGTGTATTTTCTTCTGTCATCAGAATCTATTAGATGATATAATGACATGTGAATTTGATTCCTTTCACATATTGCCAGCGCAAAATAATTCTGAAAAGTTTCCTTTTTATTTAAAATAACTTTTGACTTCATTTAAAGCCACTGTGTAACCATCAAAATGAATGAAAATATACACTTTGCTATAAAAAGGTAAAAAATTGAGCATTACCTTTCATTAAGATGTCACTCCCTTCTGCTTTTTCCTACTGCTTTGCATAACTGTCACTTCTGCATCCTGTATAACCTGAAGATGATTATAAAAAGAGGCACTGACTAGCCAGAAGTGAAGAAACTTAATTAGCTAATTATATACTCAGCCTGGCTCTTCTATTACACCCCTCTTTCTTGCTTTTATTTTGTCCATGACTATTACCTTCCTTGCAGGTTTTACAGACTACAGACCAAACTAACTCCTCCCTTGCAGAGATAGTCTGTTTTCTCTCACTTGGGAAATAAATCTGTGCCTACAATATTTATTTCCTATATTACAGCTCTTCATCTTCTTTAAAGGGGAGAAAAAAGAAGATTAATTAAGCCCAGTGGTGCCAATACAATTTGTGTTCCAGTTGATAGAGATACACAGGAGGAAGCTACTTCCACATACATGAAAAATGAAATAACTACACAGGAAAAAAGATTTCAGCAAGGTGAACTGAAGTTATAGATACCTCAAGAAGAAGTATCAGTATTTTTAAGATACCGGTTAAATTAGATACCGACAGCAAGTCACTGATGATAGGAAAATTGTCATCTATTGACACTATAACCATATCACGATTTAATTTAGCCTTCAATATAACATCCTCATCAGAGTTTTGTAATTCTTAATAATAAAATCGGCCAATAGTACTGATACAAGTACTATAGCTCCCATCTCAACATTCACTTTGGTTTTAAAAAATATTCTTGCTTGTACTTAGTTTGAATTTACCCTCTTTTACTTTAAAAGTATTACCCCTTGTCCTGTAGCAACAGGCCCTTTTAAAAACTTTGTCCCCATCTTCTATAGCCCCCTTTAAGTACCGGAAAGCCACAACAGGTCTACTCAGAGCCTTGTCTTCTCCAGGCTGAACAACCCCTCGTAGGAGAGGTGTTCCATCCCTCTGATCATCTTTGTGGCTCTCCTCTGGTCATACTGCAACAGGTCCACGTCTTTTCATGCTGAGGACCCCAGAGCCAGATGCAATACTCCAGGTGGGGTCTCACAAGAACAAGAGCAAAATTACCTCATTTGACCTGCTGATCATGCTTCTTTTGATGCAGCCTGGGATACAGTTGGCTTTTCAGGATGTGAGTGAGTTGTCGGTTTATACACAGCTTTTCCTACACAAAAATTAGATTACATTAAATTTTGGAACTCCCTTTCCTTGTCCAGGTATGAGGATCCCAGAACTGGAAAATGGCCTTGTGTTTCTTCCTCTGTGTCAGATTCGTGCATTATGGTTTGTAATTCCCTTTCCAAAACACCTCAGCTTAAGCATGACAGTCAGTCACAGTGTGCCTTGGAAGTCATGAACTAATGTTAACTGCAAATGGTTGAAACTGGGATTGCACAGACAGCCAAATGACAGTGCTCAGGTTCTGGCAAGTTTGTCTGTCAAAACAGTGCACTGGCAACTCCTGAGTGAGAAAAAGTCATGTTGCACCTCCTTTCTTCTCATAGCAGTTTGCTCCAAGTGGCATGGAGAGATAACTAGAAATCTGAGAAAACTGCAAGACATAGCTACCTATAGCAGGAAAATTAACAAGGAGGAAGCCAGAGACTCAATGAGTCTCTGCACAGTAACTATACATGTAATTCATAAAATAAATACAACACAACAACAAAAATAATGTTTGGCGAAGATCTTACCTCTGTAGTGCAATCATTGCCTGTCCTTTTCACTAGATAGTGAAATATTTGATATATGAAAGATAAGAAAGGTGACAAAGTTGGTAAACAGGGATAAGTGTGTGAAAACAAGGATCCACGCTTGGAAGTCGTTGCTAACATGTAAAGCAAAAAAGCTGCTAACAGCAGTGAGAGCCTGGATGTCAGAAACGTCTGATTTTAACTCTTGTGAAGGGCTCTTTCTGTGAAATTTAATTACACAACTAAATTCAGAAGTGTTTTCTGCACACGCAAGGTCCACAATCTGCTTAGTAGAGCAGCTCTGTTTTGCAGCTTTATGCTCTACAAACTCTGGGGTAGAAACTGTCTCAATCTAAGCCCAATGAAATGCTTATATTTGACTGGGGTCTACAACGGGTAGTAAATGAAGACCACTCTTTTACATATATCACTGTATAAATAGTGTGTACTGGGACTTTCGCTCAATCCTTGCAGCATCAACACATGGCTCTGAGAATGGACAGCAAAACTGTTAAGTTTGCATAACAAAGCACTTAACACCTCTGCTAAGGGAAGATTCACTTGGGAGAAGAGCAATCTGAGGCACTTGTGTATGAGATGAGGATCATTCTCCAAATGCTGTCAGAAAGATTAAGCATATAATTTATAAGCCTCTATTTATGTCCTTCTAGTACCAGGAGTTTGCCTGCTTGATTGCAGCATGTGTGATGCCGTGTACATGAGAGGTAATGACAAAAGTAGAGATCTATAATCCAATATATAGATCTGAAGATTTTGCTGCCTATCATGTAATGTCACCATAGCTTACAAGAAAGTATAAGTGTCAGCTGCACTTTAAATAAAAAGTAAAGACATGGATCACAGTAGGAAAATGGTTCAAAAGGTTGCACATTCAGGGAGTGTGGGAACCAAAAGGGAGAAGACAAAGAAGTCTCTAAGTACCACTTTCAAAAGTGGTAATGGTTTGACTTACTTTTCTAGATGGAGTCACATTTAAATTTAGAATGACTTATTTCCATTCATAAGTCCAGCTTGGACTTACACTCCAGTACACTTAAACCAACCCAGGATAACCATCTGTCTTCTACTCTATAGTAACCATTATTTTTTAACAAGTCTCAAGATAAAGCTTCTAATGGCACAGATTTTATACTATGGCAAACATATATTTTTCTGACAGTTTAATTTAACTTTCCAACAGTTGGGACACACCATTATGAACCAGGAGATCACTTGACTGTATCTATTTCATTTTGATTAAGCAGTTAGCAACTCAGATCCTCATTTAAAGGAAGCAATTTCTACAGCTCTGCAGACTCACACACTGTCAAACCATGATTTTCCAGCTTTAAAAAAAAAAATAAATTAATCAAGTTTTATAACCTGTTTCAAAACCCTTATCTGACTAAAAGTTGGGGTTTTTTTACATAACTTCCAAATAGTGTCCATAACTTACAGTGGCAAATATTACCCAGCTGTTAGTGTCCTGCTCTGGGGAACGTTGCTATATGAAGATGCTCTTCTTGAGAGACTGTTATATTGGTACCATTGGCACTGATTTTTGAGAAAATGTGTGAAAAGTTTCAAGGACTGGCTAAATAAAAGAGGCAACTTAAGAAAAAGTCCTAATGCCCATTTCTCAAAACCATTTTACCTAGGCTTTTAGGTACATTAAATTTCCTATATCTTTAATTCCTAACGAAATCTAGAGTTTTAACTGAATTGCTGTGCTCTTTAGCGTATTTTTTTTAATGCAGGGCATTTGAAATGCAACCAAACCTGTCCTCTTCATGCTGAAAGACTGTTTAAACTTTTTCCCAGTAATGTGAGAGCTCCTCTTCCACCCTCACAAAGTACGTGACTGTTCTCTGCTTCCACCACCAATAAATTACTCTCCCTTTCTCAGTCTGAGAAACTTTATTAAAGCATTGTCTTTATGCTATTTTTATTCTCTGGAACGTAAAATTTTGAATTTGGTTTGATTAAGAAGACTGGAGTGGGTTTTTTTCAACATTTTAGTATCTTCATTAAGATCATTTACATTTCTCAGAGAAAGCTAGAAGAAAAGGGAAGTGCTGCTACTTCCCCACACCCCCCTTCATCTAACAGGATAGTCCATCAAGCAATAAACAAGTCATGTACATCCTTCTTTATTCCTTACACCTTGTATTTAACATATCTCTACAAAGTTATTAACTTATTCATCTTCAGTTTACTTGTAAGCCAAACTATACAAGATATACAACAATGATTTAATGGGTCATCACAATATATTTCAGACAGAGCTTTCAGTGCATCAGAAAAAAACAAAAGCTTTAAAATATGTGTAAGTATATTTCTTCTGTCTGAATCTTTGACAAAATCATCACTGATGATATCTTTTTCTTTTGTATAAAAATAAGTAACAGTGCCCGGAGCGCTGTCATTTATTGAATGGCTTCCTGAAAGAGATTGACTGTCTATGACTGCTACAAAGTCCCATCACTGTAAATACAAGAATAGACAATATTTCAAATAATAAATTTCCATAAAAGAATTAATTCTCTCTGATAGCCATCTCCCTCCCAAACATGTTAGCTCAAGGCTATTGACTGGGATGATTACCGCTGAATATATAATACATCCTGAATGCTCTTTAAGATTAAAAATTGAGAACAGTTTTGGTGCTGTGTTCTCTGTCTCTGCCAATATGTCTTAGCACATTAAGAGTTCCAAAATAATACCAGATTTTAAAACTTTCCTTATAGGAGGAAGAACTTGCATGTTTGAAGCAACATCTCTACCCTTATATTCCTACCTTAGAGTCTTCACATTGCAATCGTTGACATCACACAATGGTGAAAACCTTCTAGCGAAATTATAGTGGTAAGCTTGGATTTTTCCTGGTTAAGCTACAAGACATAAACTTGACTGAGACCTTAAGTAGTATATAAATGAAGATGTCTTGGTTTGATCAGAAATAGTGTGGCCAGCAGTATTAGGGTAAGGAATGTCCTCCTGTAATCAACACAGGTGAGGCTGCACTTCAAATCCTGTGCTCTGTTTTGGGCCTCTCCCTACAAGAAGGACATTGAGGTGCTGTAGCAAGTCCGGAGAAGGGCACTGAAGCTGATGAAGGGTCTGGAGCAAAAGTCTTATGAGTGGCTGAGGGAGCTGGAGTTGTTTATCCTGGAGAAAGTGAGGCTCAAGGAAAACCTTATTGCTCTCTACAGCTACCTGAAAGGAGGTTGTAGCCAGGTGAGGGCTGATCTCTTCTCCCAAGTGACAAGTGACAGAACAAGAGGAAATCACCTCAAGTTGTGCCAGGGTGGCTTAGATTGGAACGGGCTGCCCAGAGAAGGGGTTGAGTCACCAGCTCTGAAGATATTTAAAAGACATGTAGACATGACAATAAGGGACATTATTTATTCATTAATGGTTAGACTCAATTATACTAGGTTTCCAACCTAAATGATGCTATGATTGAGTGATTCTTTGTTCTTCTCTCCTACTTTTGAACTGCTTAAACATCCTCAGATGTACACTTCTGTGACAGGACCTAAAGATACACTGATGTAATGGGGAACATTATTGAACATGACAGAATTCAGAAAAACCTGGAAGAAGAAGAATCTTCACACCTTCTCCTTGTCTTCTTCTTTTTTTTTTTTTTTTAAACCTGTAATAAACCAAAACTATCATAGGTCATATGCCTACTCCTCAGCTTTCAAAGCTTCTTTCTTACTTCAGGATGGAGACCAAGTAATTGAGCCATTGCCCCAGGTTGCACTGTGATCAGGTTGCACTGCTGGTTGTGGCTCACACTTAGTGGAAGTTGTAATGATAAAAATTCCCAGCCCTATCTTTATTGCATGCTCCAGCACTACTTAGGAAGCCCCAGGGTAAAAAAATCTTTTTGCTGTTCTCACACGGCTTTATCTGTGTAAGAACCTCTAGGATCCAGTACAAAGAAATGTGACTATTTCTAGCAGAGAGAACATGCTGTGCATTCCAGACTGAGGGCACAGAAAACCAGAAGAATTCAGCAGTGATAACTGTGCCACAGTTCCATGACGAATAGTGCAGACTGCCAACCCTTTCCCCACCCTACATGCTAATGGCTGAGTCCACCTTCCAAGACTCCATTCAGTAGACTTGAAACACACTCGTCTAACTGAGCTGATGTGACACTGTCAGTGAGACACCAAAGACATTAATCTGGGATTAGCTAGAAAGTCCTGAAGAAAGGAGGGGATGAGGGAGAGAAACTCAAAAACACGAGACCAACTCTCAAGACACCAAACTGCTGTTGGTGGCCCAAGGTCAACTGAACAGAAATGGGTTAAAGAACTTCATTTTCTATGGCCAAAAGATTTAAATGTTGTGAAACAGCTACTCCAAACATATCATCAAGCACACTGCATCTCAAAATACCATGTAAACTATAGGATGTAAGAAAGAGAGAAAGAATACTTCAGATCTCCCTCTTTGCAGATGGAAGCCATAACCACAAGAATACTGCATAAAAGAAATTGCATTCTTTTTTTCCTTGGTAATCTCCTGAAAAGAGGGATTGATGGATCTGTGTTTATTTAAGACAAGTCTCCAGATTCACAACCTTGAAGCTTTTCCTGGAATTAAATGCCCAAATACCTACAACGATAAAAACCTAGTATCTCTTAGAAAGTGTAAAGTCACGTCACCTGCACCTCTTCAGACTTCCAGTGAACTGTTTGCATACAAGTTAAGAGTGATTTTTCAATCTCACATTTAATTTGGGTTTGCAAATTAGAGATGGTAGGATTTTCTGCCTCTATCTAAGCTCCTTAGTGCTTTTTTGTTCCCCTTCCTCAGGCTGCTGTAGGCTGTTGCAACATTCCCCACCAGGTTAACTATGTGAACAAGTTGACTGGTTTTACATTAATCTTGACTTGTCCTGTGACAGAGTTTTCCCTCAACATGAGAGTCAAACCAGAACTTTAACAAGGCTGTTGTAGTGAAATAATTGCCTTATGTATGAAAAAATACCAGCATCATATTGGCCACAAACATTCAAATTGTCTTGCTTACTTCCTATCTCTCTGACCTTTTGAGATGCTTTTTGATATATTTAGAGTGCAGATTTCAGAGAATGCTCCTCTCAGGATTCCAGGCTTGACCTGCATCTTTGAAAGCCAAGAGCTTTCTCATGTGTTATTCAGTGATTTGTTAAGCAAGATACTGGTCATGCCTTTGTTGCAGTGATTCTACATGCAGCACATATATACATTTTAAGAACCAAAGTTGGAATAGAATAGTGTTTTCAAAAAATGTTCATGTGTTCACATAGAAATTTTATAGTGGGGCAAAATGTTTGGGGCAGGAAATCTTCTGGAAGTTATGCTTCCATAAGACAAGGAAGAGAATTTCCCAAAATAAGCAGTAGTAAATTATTCTAAGCTCGGTGGAACGTCCACATAATTAAGACCATGCATTCTAACTTCCACGATCCCAGAAGAAAACAACTGCAGATCGCCTCAAAGCCTGAATTCAGTAGCAGGAAAATCTAAATATGCAAAGCTCAAGACTGCTTTGTTCACTGCTGTTGCTGCAGGGCTCTTGTCTATAATCTACCAATTACAATATTTGCCTAGTACTATGAACAATTCCTGATACAGCACTCTGCAGCTCAGCCTGATGCAAAGAAGCTCAAGCCACTATGCCAGATTTTACCTTCAGATACACATGCAATAACCTCACTGAGACATGTAAGACAAATTCTTTCCAAAGGAAAAAATGAGAACTTTTTCCAGAGGCTTGGGTCCCAGTCCCTGTCACCATTAGCAAGGGTAAGGTAGAAATGGAAACAAAGAATGTCACTAGCCCACTGTAAAATAAAATAAAATAAAATAAAATAAAATAAAATAAAATAAAATAAAATAAAATAAAATAAAATAAAATAAAATAAAATAAAATAAAATAAAATAAATAAAATAAAATAAAATAAATAGAGAAGCTAATAGTGTGAGGGGAAAAATTACAGTTCTTAGTTCACATGTGTCATCACAGCTATTTCACACCTCAAAGTTTTATAAGAGAATCATATTCAGTAAGATTTGTAGCTCTCCTTGGAAGGCTGTGAATCTGTAAATCAAGGTAGCATTTGACCAATGGCCTAAAAATGTATGGGTTGTTTTCCATCCAAACTGTACTCATGTAATATCAACAAACCTCATTTCACTTGTGTTTTGCAGAGCACTGCTTCTGTGAGAAAACACGAGAGCACATAAATTAAAAAAAAATAAAAATGTGAGCAGAGCTAGAAATAATTCATTATTTAAAGGTACTAAAGTCAAATGCTGCTATAAAATTCACTTTTTTATTTAAAAAAGAGGTTAACTTTTAGGACAGAATAAGCAGCTCCTGTGGACACTGATTCATCAAAGCAGTTTTTTATACAGCACTCTTCAGACTAATTGAAATACAAAAGTAAAAGACTACTTTCCCATGAAGTTTTATACCATATTTTCTAAACCAAGGGAACATTATGGCAAAAAAAAAAAAGCCATTTCTAGAGATTTCTGACTGTGGTTTAATTGCTCAAAAGCAAACTACATTTTTGATTAGCAACTACAAGAAATATTTATTAAAAATAAGTATTAATTGTAAATGGTTATGTTACAAAATAATTTCAGAATTAATCTTCAACATATCTCTACAACAGGCAAACTTCCATGCTAATTGCTGAGCATAAAACATTCCTGAGGCATCTTCACTGATATTTTAATACCAATTTAATAGTCCCTTTTAGTCCAGACTCACTACTGAATTTCAGAAATAAGACACACTCCCAGGTATCTATATTATCTTTTTTTTTCTATATGGGAGTAGTACAAGAATATTCACTTTTATGACTTGATTAAATAAATTCATCACATTGTTTTTCTTTGAAAAATCTGACTTTAAGGAAAAAATAGTAACCACTCTTGTGCACAAGCCACTCTAGGTAGTGTGTTGTGTAGGAAAGAAGGAAAAAAAAACCAAACCAAACATGTAAGTTACCATCACTTAGACCGCATGCAAACTAAGTTTGATGACATACCATTTTTTTAGCTTCTGTGAGCACTGCTCCCACAGCATCACAGCCATCTCTCCAACTTCCCACTCACCCCCAAAAAAAACAGTAGGCTGGGGTGGGTAAGTGGCTGGGAGGAGACACAGACAAGATAGCTGACCCAAACTGACATAGGAGATATTCCATACCACACAGTGTAGTGCTCAGCAATAAAAGCTAAGAGAAAGGAGGTAGAAAGGGGTGACATTTGTTATTAAGGTGTTTGTATTCCAAAACAAATAAAGAGTGTACTGAGGCCCTACTTTCCAAAAAGGGGATGGGCATTACCTGCTGATGGAAGTAGAGAATAATTTTTTTCTTGTTTTTCTTTGGTTTTGCATTCATTCTTTGTTTTTCTTTATTAAACTGCTCTTATCTCAATCCATGAGCTTTTTCATCTTTTTTTCTCCTGTTCCTCTCAGAAAAGGAGTGATAGAGTGGCTCAGCGGGGACCTGACAGCCAGCCAAAGTTAACCCACTACAGAGACCACATAATAAAGCAGGTTTTTGGTTAAGTTTACAACACAGATGCAAAATATTACGTGACTAGACTGACACACATGTAATATATAGATGTCCTTTCTACATAGTTCACATTTTGGCGAACAAAATGAAATAAATACAAGCAGCCACAATTTTAATCTTTCCTCCCAACATAGAAATTCAACTTCATGCTGAGAAATGGGCATGTGTAATGAAAAGTTTTTGAAAGGTTGGACAAATTAACTTCTCAGCAATGAACAGATGTTCCTGCTCATGCGGAAAACGAATTTACTACTAGCTACTAATCTTTGTCTCCTCCAGCTGCTCTATTATATTCAGTAGTAAAGCTTGACCTGATAATATCTTATGATCTTCCTTCTAATATCCCTCAAGAACAGCAAGAAAAAAACCAAGAACATTCCACTCAAAAAGAAATTCAAAATCAAAAGGATTTTTATTGCTTTTTGAGATGTGCTTCAGGAACTATTGGCAAGACACTCTATTCTTTGTAGAGCATTCTAGGATAAAGTTCAGTAAACTTGTGGTTAGCTCCTTGCATGTACTGTTTTTAAAATATTTTGTTTCTCCAGAAGAAATAAAACTACTATCTTAAGACTAGAGTTCCCATAATAATATAAAATAGATGAGAAAAATCTTTCAAAAACAACCTTAACAGGACACCAAAGAATTCAGGACAAAGAGTATTCATCTCTCGTTTAAGTATCTACAGAAAGTATTAGTCTTGCCTGTGAACATCTATAAATCATGCAGAAATTCCGGCCACCTTCTGGAGAACATACATAAGAAAACTGTCAGCTGTCAACAATACAGTTCTATAGTTATGCTGTGCTGCACACCGTGAAAGTCAATGAAGACTTGCCTACTAGTTTCTACGATCAGTCTGGTATAGTTATATTTGCAAATTAGGACATTCATCCATCTTTCTTTGCATGCTAGGATGATCCTTCTAACTTTTCAGACAGAGAAATAGTCTACTAAAGCCCATATTTTATTGAAAGAGTAAAGAGAACTGAAAATTTGTATCTTCCATTTCATAAAAATTAAAAAAAAACTTTACTTAAAAAAAGCAGTTGAATATACTTTCAACCAATTTCAAAAACATTTCAATATACCCATAGCTGAATTATTTCATCTGGATCCTATTTCAAATAAACTTTTATTGGAATTACTCAGAAAAAGCTCCTGAGATGTTCCAAATTAAAAGGTTATTGCTATCAATAAATTATTTAGACACGGCTTAAAATTCATGCTGTTTCCAAAGAATTTACTTTACACGTGTTCCTATGCATTTGCTCAGCTTGTGGTGGAGGAGCAGAGCCTGTGTGGTTGCCATGTGCCTCACTGCTGATTGGCCACTTTTCGCTTTATAAAGGGAAAACTCTGCAAGTGTGAGTAGTTGCATGAGTTTAAGCTCAAGTGCCAATCTAGTCTCCAATGCAATTACATTGTTAGAAATGCACAAGAAGGTAGTCTTAAGTCACAGCTGTGTGTTTTAGTTTTCTTTGCTCTACAAGTATATGAAGCTGAAAAACATATTCTGGAACAACCTTATCGTAAATACAGCAACAAATTATACCTTTCTTCCCTTCTGAGAAGGATATTAATAAGGAAATTTAAACTTCTGTAGTCAAGACCAAGTAATGACTCTCCTAAACATCACCAATTTAATGCTTTCCCTGGCAAACTATCAAATAGACTTTTTTTCTTACATAAGAAGTAGAAGTAAATAGGCAAGCCCTGCACGAAACATGTTGTGAATGTGAACTGGTTTATGAACTAAAGCAGTCTAGACTGCAGATTTCATAAATATACTATACAATTCTCCTCAAGTTGTCTGATTTTATACTGACACATCTATCACACCCTGTACCATGATCTCTAAAGATCTGTAGTTGCTCTGACTCTTTATGAGGTACTCCTCAAATACAGTGAAAAGAACAAACATACTGAACCAAAAGAAAGATGTCTGTGCTGTAAGAGGCATGTCGCACTGAGTAAAAATAATTTAATGCTTGCAGGTTGTTTTGGTTTGAGTTTTGGTTTGGTGTGTTTGTGAATATTTTTTTTTTCCTTTTCTTTAAGAAAAAGACAACAACTTATCACCATGTAAATTTTAAAAGAATAAAACTGGTGAGGATACATGCTTGTTGTGTAGCTGTTCCTGGCTTCGTCTCTCCACTTTCCCCCACTAATTATCTGAAATACCATGGGACTACTTGAAGAAAAGAAAAGGTTTTGGAGAGCTGTTGGCATACTTTTAAATTTTAAACATGGTATTAATTAATATATTAGATGGGGCTTTTNGCAAACTATCAAATAGACTTTTTTTCTTACATAAGAAGTAGAAGTAAATAGGCAAGCCCTGCACGAAACATGTTGTGAATGTGAACTGGTTTATGAACTAAAGCAGTCTAGACTGCAGATTTCATAAATATACTATACAATTCTCCTCAAGTTGTCTGATTTTATACTGACACATCTATCACACCCTGTACCATGATCTCTAAAGATCTGTAGTTGCTCTGACTCTTTATGAGGTACTCCTCAAATACAGTGAAAAGAACAAACATACTGAACCAAAAGAAAGATGTCTGTGCTGTAAGAGGCATGTCGCACTGAGTAAAAATAATTTAATGCTTGCAGGTTGTTTTGGTTTGAGTTTTGGTTTGGTGTGTTTGTGAATATTTTATTTTTTTTCCTTTTCTTTAAGAAAAAGACAACAACTTATGACCATGTAAATTTTAAAAGAATAAAACTGGTGAGGATACATGCTTGTTGTGTAGCTGTTCCTGGCTTCGTCTCTCCACTTTCCCCCACTAATTATCTGAAATACCATGGGACTACTTGAAGAAAAGAAAAGGTTTTGGAGAGCTGTTGGCATACTTTTAAATTTTAAACATGGTATTAATTAATATATTAGATGGGGCTTTTTTAATTTTTCAGATGAACCAAAAAAAAAAGTTGCAAAGCTGTTTTCATACCATCCTTTGTGCCATGTGGTAATTGTAACCTTGGGCCACATTAGGCCAACTACACTCTATCTCTTCTAAATTGAAAAACAATGAACAGAGAGAAAGTCTCATATATGGCTATATTAAAAAAATTTCTGACAATATAATTCGTACAATTTTTTGTGTGAAAATCTGTCATGTGGGAGTTCATATTAAAAAGAAGAAAAAAAAAAAAAGTTGAACAGGAATGCCACTGCAGCAGAGCGGATATTTGTTTTTCTGCTGGAGGACACACGTATTATATACTGCAGTTATATCTAAACATTGCCAACACTGGTAAGGCCATTTTCCAGCAAAATCAAGTTTCCCCATTCCCACTTTTTGTTTCGTAGATTATCTGATGCCAGGACTGACAGAGCATAGTAGAAAGAGTAATTGCCACATATAATTTTATTTTCAGCATGAGAGTTCAGGGTAAACTCTACACAACCTGTCAGCAATAATAATTGAAGCATGACCCATAGGAGAGGTATGCACTTCATGCTGGAGCTGTGACGAGGGTGGCAGAGTTTCCTTGGAATCTAACACAACACATGGAAAGGATTTGTATTTTTATGGTGTCATGGTTCCAGCAAGACAGGGTTAATTTTTGCAGTAACCAGGAGGAGGCATGGCTATTCTAGCAGGGGTTATTCTATACCACCTCCAGTCATTGCGGGGGGCTGGGATGTGGGGGTGGGAAGGGAGTCTCTTCCAGGGAGAAGGGGTTCCTTGTAGAGGAAGTGTGGTGGAAGGAGAGGTGGGGATGCCAGTTCTGAGGAATCTTATCTATCTTGTACACTTTGTTATTGATATTGTAACTGTTACTAGTAACTGTTACTAGTCATTTTCTTATCTCATTGCTATCTCCAGTAAATTGTTCTTATCTCAACCCTGTGACTTTTACTTTTTGTACCTCCAGTTCCTCTTCACAGCCCCTGACAGAGGATGGGGAAGGAGAAGCAAGAAAGCAGCACATGCTTTCAGTGGGAACACTAATTTGTGGAATACCATTCCTAAACCACAAAATATGGATACTAAAGAAAGTAAAGTTGGGAGTAAAGTCACAATTCTTGGTACAAACCATTTTCTTCCAAGTAAACTGCTCACACTTTTTCCTAAGGAACCTCAAAAATGGCCAGCTATAGGACTAATACTAGCAATCAGTTTAGCCTGCATTTGTCCAGGTGTTAACAGCTGTTCTAGCATGTTTTTAATCTATTTGCACATAGGAAAATTCTCTAAGCTATGATAATCAAAATTAGTCTTATTTACAAAGAATTCCAATGTGAGCAGGATGAATGCACATTTTTAGCCAATTCCCTTGTTGCTACTGTTTTAATCTGCATTTTGCTGTTTACAGGAGGACAAGAAGGAAAGCATTTAATTACTGAGACTCAGAAACAGACAAACCCTATTTTGTTTCCTGAAGGAAGACATACTATCAGAACACGAATCAGTAAAGATTAGTCTTTGAAGAAAAAAATTACATCTGTCCTATTGAGTGCTGTACATTTTAATTGATCTTATTCTAAAAAAATTCTGTTCTGCAATATTACTTGATTGTTCTAAGGATCTAGTCTCTATATTTGTAGCAAGTGAAAAACCCATCAAGATAAAAATGAGGCACTTTTTCTTTGAGTAGATGCTTCTGCTAATGGACTGTTGATTTTCAGAGTGGAAATGAAACCCTAGGCATTCATGTAGCACAACATATTCACAGAAAGGTTTGGGTAGAAAGAGACTTTTAAAGATCATCTAGTTCCAGCACTCATGCCATAGACAGGGACACCTTCCACAGGTTAGCATGTTCAAGGCCCCATCCAACCTGATGTTGAAGACTTCCAGGAACTGGCCGTCTACAACTTCTCTGGGCAACCTACGCCAGTGTCTCACTACCTTCATCATAAAACATTTCTTCCTAGTGTCTAATCTAGTACACTGTCTTTTAGTTTAAAGTCATTAACCCTTGTCCTATCATTACTTGCCCTGGAAATATAAAAAATATAGTTTCTATCCATTTGTCTTTTAAGCCTCCTTTAAATATTGAAAGGCCATAATAATGTGTCCCTGGGGCCTTCTTGTTTCCAGTCTGAAAAAATTCAACTCTTCCAGTTTTTCCTCTCAAGAGACATGTTTAACAGGTCCAAGTCTTTCTCACACTGGTGACCCCAGAGGTTCAGCACTTCAGATGTGGTTTCACCAGAGCAAAACAGAGGCAAAACCACCTCCCTTGACCTGCTGGCCATGCTGCTTTTTATACAGCCCAGAATACAATTCGACTGAAAGCAAGGTTCCTCTGGAAGATATCCCTTCCCTCCAGTGAATTAACTACAACACTCAACTTGATGTCATCTGCAAACTTGCTAAGAGGGCACTCAATCCCATCATCGATATCTGTGAGGAAGACATTAAATGTTATTGGTGCCAGTATGGATCTCTGAGGGACATCACTTGTAAATGGTTTTCTCTTGGACTTTGAGCCATTGATTAAAACTCCAGTTCATTCCTTGCCCATCTAACAGTCCATCTGTCAAACCCATCCCTCTCCAGTTGTGCAGCCAAAATGTGTGTGGGACTGTATCCAAAGGCTTCACACAAATCTAGGTAATTTACACTGTAGTTGTTACCTTGTCCACTGGTACAGTCACTCCATTGAAGAATGCCACTTTATTAGCAATAAAATTAAGACTTGGAAAATATCTCAGTCCTTACTACACTTACATCACTGGTGTTTTATTAAAGGCATGATAATATTGAAGACAGGGAGAAAACAAGGATCAGTTGAAAGTGCTTCTGAAAAAAATGAGAGGTTTGCAAAAATGAGAACTGCACAAAGCCTGAAAAGACATTTATCATTTTTACTACATATCAGATCTGTCTTTTAGAATAATCTTAGACATATGCTAATGCCAGATTTAGGATAATTCTGAATATGACTGGAAATTGCTGGAAAGTGAAAACATGTATATCTCACAGCAGTTATTACAACCTTTTCTCCACCCCACCTGCCTATCTTGGATTTCTTTCTAATCTTCTTGCTGGGTTTAGTTATAAGTGTTTGGTTGTCCCTTTAATATTAATTTGATCTTTCTTCTTTCACTATTCTTGCTTTTGCTAATGACCTGCTTATCATGGAGCAATATGGTTATGATATCTGCAATATTTTAGCTGGTCACAGCAATGTTCAACTCGCCTCACCTTTTTGCATAATGCAGTCTCTCTGCTTAACGTGTCTTAAATATTTTTTTAAAATAGAAAATAAATTTCTCCAATTTAAAATTTTTGGATGGCTGCATAACTATGGGGAAAAAGAGTGAATTGCATGATATTTATCTCATCCAGAAATCAGAGAAGCAACTCATTACACATGCAAACAAGTGAGCTTTTGCATAATCAATGAAATCACTCCACTAGTGAAGTGCTGTGGCTCAGATTCTCCATACTTAGAAATCTTGACAGCCTAAGTCTTCTGTTTTCTTTCTAGGACAGAATTCTGTATATTTGTGTTATTGTAGAGGACCATATCACATTAAAGCATTTAATAAAAACCACTTCTCTACTCAAGAAGGGCTTAAGACATATGATGTCTTAGCATTATTAATAAAGCCAGATATATTTTATTTATCACAAGATTCATTATTAGCATAGATTTGATCATAGAAGAGGTTATTCTTCCATATGATATTGTCAAGTAATTGAATTTGTAAAATATTTATTGGAATGTCCCACCCTATTTTGTACATTCTAGTTTTATTGTGTCTACCATTCTCATCAGTGTTAAACATACTTGCAATGTGTGTTGAAAGAGATTATCTTCTCCAAAATAGCATTGAAGCCTTTCATTAGTATTGGAGAAGTGCAGAATTATATTTCCATGCTATAGTGCACATCAGTTTTGAAAAGCTGTTCTATTTCTGCATTGTTTCTCCGTATAAGTTGAAGTACTCTCAGCCCCGAAGTGAAAATTTTGCCACAGTATTACCGGTAGATTAAGAAACTGATGGCAAAATTAGCCCAAATATATTCTCTACCATTAAGGAAATCTCATAGAATCTCTGGTGAGGGTCGATGTTGAGCCCTCTGATTTAGTAGGCAGCAGACTAGACTGGGACCATACAGTCTCAACATGCTAATCTTGGCAAAGAAACAGATCAAAAAGTTCCCATTTTTTTGATCTCATCTTTGTTTCTGCCCATATGTTCCTGTCTGTGCCTTCTTTTCAGAAGGTTATCTGTTAGCTTAGATCAGCCCAGTGATTCAGTTTTCACTGAAGACATAAAAAAACCTGCCAGCACAGCCAAGGAGAGGGTGAAGTCTTACAGAGGGGTGAGAACAAGAAGTAGAAGCCATTTCATATATTACTTCATAAACTACCTTTGCTGTTAAATCCAGCAAATCCTAAAGTACAGTCCAAGCAGAGACCACAAGAAAAGCAATGTAATAGTTAAGATAAACAGTCCTAATCCAGGTCGTCCATCAACTGTATTCATTGTTCTGTCGATAAGATATATTATATGTGGTTGCAAAAAAATAAAGGAGCACAACATTCTGACATCCCAGGAATGGAACAAACTGATCAGAGACATTACAGCTTTCATTTACTTACAGCTAAAAGCTTTCAAGACAGGAGCCAAACAAGCAAATACAGGTAAAAATAATAATAATAATAAAAAAAATCCTGGTACAACTGAGGCCAAAAGCAAGTTTTTACAGACCACAGCAGGAACACCAGAGGTATTCAAATCTCTTGCAGTTTAGATTATAGTGTTATTATTCTGATTTCATAAAGCACTTCTCTTTCTACCATTAGAATATCTTTTCACAGATTCCTGAGCCCAAAGTGTGTAAGCATATAGCAAAAGGCTTTA
The DNA here is from genome assembly GCA_013396735.1 of Grallaria varia. Lineage (NCBI taxonomy): Eukaryota > Metazoa > Chordata > Aves > Passeriformes > Formicariidae > Grallaria > Grallaria varia. Next base: position 22,386 of record VWZG01005820.1, on the reverse strand, counting down.
AGAAAAAAATGGCTATTTTCTAAACCCTAAAAGAACAATTTGGTCTCTTTCCACCCAATTCTGCTCACAGAGAATGGTATAGATCCTGGTGGGATATTCTCAATTCCAAAATTATATAGTGAAAGAACTAATACCCCCAAAGAGCTACCACTTTTTATTTCATACTTTTAGATAATGAAAATTTTGCTTTGGTACACATTAAATCTTAATGGGAAGATAGAGTTTTCTACAACATAATCAGCAATGGCAGATGCCACAGTCTAATTATAGCACTGAAATGTGTGAAGAACTGTAATAAAAACTGATTACTAGCCGCATAATTTCTACAATTTTAATTATAATAAATACTTTAAATGACTGATTATATAAGTATGCACATTTGCCTACTCCATTTCTCATTTAAAAATTCCTACAGCAATACAGTTGCTTTGCCATAGATTTTTGTTCCATTAGTTTACTTATTCCATATGACCCACTTCAAATTTCCCTTTCTGAATCAAAAAAATTAATTGCATGTTACTTCTGTATGAAGAAGCTTAAAGAAGTAACCCTAAGTATTTCAACAGTATTTAAGCCACAAACAATACAGAAAAAGAAACATATCTGTAACATAACACTGACAGGACAAGAGGAAATGGCCTAAAGTTGCACCAGGGGAGGTTTAGATAATGTATCAGGAAAAATTTCTTTGCTGAACGGGTGGTCATGCATTGACATAGGCTGCCCAGAAAAGCGGTCAGGGTTCCTGGAAGTGTTCAAAAAAACATGTAGCTGTGGCGTTTGGGGGCATGGTTTTATGGTGACCACAGAGGTGTCAGGTAAACAATTGGGCTTGTTGATCTTAGTAGTCTTTTCCAATTGTATTCTACTATATCAATTTTACTACTTTGAAGATAAAACCAATGAATAAACTACTTAACACTCTGCACAAACTTACCTCTTTTCAAAAGCCTAAGAATATCTTGCAAGCACAGATACATGTCCACCGTGAGGCGATGATTTCAGGCTATGTGAGAGAAAATAGAGGGACTCTTAGAACTCGGGAACTCTTCATGGAAAGTGGTATGTCACCTGAGTAAGAACATATTCTATGCTATCTTGAGTTAAAACATTTGGGGATGATTACAGATTAATGGAATGGGGTTATAGAGGCCTGAAAGAGCTTGGAAAAGAGCAAGATGTGTACAGAACAGAAGAAAATTTTCCTCCTAAAAGAAAGAATGTTCTCCTATGAAGATTGAGCTGGAAGTATCATACTCACATGGGCACTGAAGTTCAGAGCTCCGACTACCACCCTAAAGTAGGGTACTCAAGCAAACCATTTTTTTGGTTAAGAGAGTGGTATATAAAAACTCTCTTGTGCATTTGAGGGTCTTAGTATACTAAGCCTTAAATTGGAGATTTATGGTAATTGAGGACAAAATAGATGAATAGAATCCCAAGAGGGCACTGAATCTTTCACTTAATACCAAATCAGTTTTAACAATACCAAATTCAAGTGTAAGCAGGACTCCTAATACACAAAGTGCTGGTGCAGTGAATGCAAGCAATATCTAGGTGAGTACACACAGACATAAGCACAGAGAGCTTACTTTTTCGAATGGAAACACTTTCTCTGCATGCTTTTGACTATGTGGTGTAGCCATCTTCTAAGTGCTGCTTCACCCTCACTCTGCTTACGCACATTCTCACATGCAAGAAACTTGTATGCACATGCTAATTCAAGACTATACAAAAATAGCAGTATAGTGGTGCTGCTTCTAGCTTGCAGAGGCTGGCCCTTAAATCTTTACTGCTCGATAAAACATGCACTTTGTTATGATCTGATCAGTGAGAGATGCCTCTGCCAGAATCAAGGTGCAGATGAGACCATATGCCAAAATCAGGCTTTTTCACTCTCTCAACGCTAACCCTAGCCCTAACCCTAACCCTAGCCCTAATCCAATTCTAACCCTAACCCTGGCCCTAACCCCAAGAAAAAGATGAAAGGGCAACAATGTTGGGGCCTTGCCGTGATGCTCTTGGCATGTCTTTTCCAGCCCCAGTGTCCCTAGGCATCTAGGCTTTTTCACTCTCTCAACGCTAACCCTAGCCCTAACCCTAACCCTAGCCCTAATCCAATTCTAACCCTAAGCCTGGCCCTAACCCCAAGAAAAAGATGAAAGGGCAACAATGTTGGGGCCTTG
>VWZG01005820.1:0-10678 GCA_013396735.1 Grallaria varia | reverse complement strand
AAAAAAAAAAATAAAAAAAAAATGCAGCTACAGAAACCCAGGATAGTCACCAGTCAAAGAAAAGAAACATAACATGGGGCTTGTGCAATTAACTTTATTTAACAGGTTTCTATGCTTGGACGTTTTTATGCTCTCAAAGAATTCTTGCTCACTTATTGGTTTCTATCAGCAAGAGTGAAATAACAACAAAGGCACTGTTGTGGTTTGGTTTTTTTCTTTTTCTTTTATGTACAAAAATACATTTCCACAAATAAATAGCTCAAAAGCACCATTCACAATTGGCTTTCAACATGAAAGAGCAGGACGTACAAAACATTTTGGAACATTAGTCTGGTTTCATAAAGTGCTTTTCAAATGCTGTGAAAAGAGGTCTTTTCAAAACTGAAGACTGCATGATGGAAGCTTATTGATAGAAGGCAAGATCTGCCTTTTTTTTTTATTCCATATGTCATTACAAGCTTTAGACATAAGAACAAGTTTTATATAAATGATGCACTATGCAGGAACTTCTCTTACTCTAAGAAAAATATCGGAAGCCAGTCATGACTGCTACATGAAAAAGCAGATTAATTTAAAAATCTGTCAGAAATAAAGAGCCCTCCTAGTGAGAGCCTCTGTGACAAGGTCTTAGACGTGAAATCACATCCAAACACCAAGTTCTCTATAGGAGTAATAGTTTAAACTGAATTGCATTTATAGTCCTTTATTTACACCAGAATGGGATCATATCTACTAAAGAGCAAATTTTATCAGTCTGTGGCTGAAGAAACAAGTGCCTCTGGGTTATATGGAGACTTAACCAAGACTGTAACCGGTAAAGTGTTCACCTGGCAAAGAGAGCAGAATATTGTAATCAAATTCAGTGGGATTACACCAGCAATTAGGATCAGAGATCTAGATTCTCTGCTATGCCTTGCTCTCTGTAGTTTTGTACATCTGCAGGATATCTGTATAGGGGGGTTTTAAACAAGATCTGAATGGTAGCATTCTATTTTGCAGTGTAAGATGTGAAAAGCACATCAATGTAGAGACTCTATTTCCTTCTGTATAGCCTTTCTGGACAATAAATACGGTCTCCTGGTTGAACTTTTTGCATTACTAAATCCAGTTCCCTGTCAACACAGACACCTACAACTCTCTCATTGTGTACGAAGCACCACTTGCAAAGCAACTAGTCTTTTTGCTCCAGTGTTGTGACCAGAGGCAACTCCAGAACCTCCCTGTCATTGAAAATCCAAGTTAGTTCATGGGCACTCTACACTTAATATGAGGTAAGTTAACAAAAAAAAAAAAAAAATCTAAGAACTTTATGATCTGTTGTATATTTAACAAATATTTATTATTGACAATTTTTTTTTAAAATGCATATACAGAATTCTGGATTTTATTTATTACATAACCTCCAAAAGATTTGAGGTTCATTAATGGCTCAGTTCTTCTACTCTTTCATGTCGGTATGTTATCAAGTGGGTACCACAGCCAAGAAACTTCTTCTATTCTGTTGTAGAGCAGAAGTATATTTCATTTGTCATGGAGAAAAGCTGTTGTTTCAATGATACACTAGAGACCACATGCTGAATAAGCAACAGAGTTAAGGTGAGCTCTCCAGTATTCATTGCCAGTCCTGTTTGACCGAAAGATCTGGAAATCCCCACCATAGTGTAAAATTCCTCATAAACCCTAACCCTGTCGCACCTTCTCCCATGAGGATTACTAGGGTGCTGGAGGAGGACATCTTGTTCTTTCAGGATCTCTAGAAGTATCTTGCAAACTGGAAGTGTACCTTTAATCATACGAACTGTCCATCAGATTTCTCATCTCATTTTCCTCTGAACTCAGAAATGGCATTCAAATGGTATACCCCATTTGTATAGGTGACTAGTTTAGAAGAGTTGCCTGAGACCTCAGAACCCTCCCTAAACAAAGAACAATCCTTCCAATCTTTTAAAGTAGAAGTCTTTAAGTAAAGGACATTCAACAGTTTCCCACTTGTGAAGACAAAAAAGAAGGCTTAATGAATTTCCATGCTGATTTCCTTTTGAGGAAGTTGAAATTTCATATATTAAATGAAACGGATGATGAGATTCATGCCAACTTACTTCATACACCTAGGCTGGTAGGCATTCAAAGTCATCTGTCCTGTTTTTAGGAGCTGAACTGCCCTGTATAGACATTTTTTTTTCTTTATTTTTGTATCCAACAGAAGGAGTTGATATAGTAATCTAAGATTTAGAAATCTAGGTCTTAGACATCAAATGTCTAAGGTCTAAGAGATGATTCATGATCAAGCTGCTGTCACTCAGAGGAAGTGATGAAAGAATTCAGCTTGTCTCGTCATTTACCTTCTCCCCAGTATCTCTTTAATGCTAAGAGTAACATTGCCTTAAATGTTGCATATTTGAAGCCAGACTATCAAAAGGCACATAGGTGAATTGAAGGCTTGTTAAAATAAACACCAGATCCAGTATTAAACCAGATTTATTCCTTTCTTTGGTTGATCTTGTGCATACTCCTGTTGGTCTGCAGGCTTCTCAACTCTGCTGTCCCTAATGTCTTACAAGTCTGAAGATTTTACTCCAGATGTTTCTTGCAAGTTTCACCAATCTTCAGGCACTAAAAGTCCATGTAAAGCCTGCATCTGAAACTCAAGTATCTGGAGATGACAGGCTTCTGTGCTAAGCTTCACATCACCACAGAGCAATCCCACATTGTCATCACTACCAACAACAGACAGATGGGACAACAAGACTCTACTGTCTTCAGTATTGTGATTCTGCCCTCAATAGCGCAGATACTGTCTCTCAGTAATTTTAAGACACAGAATAAGCCATAAAACAATGCTCTGGCACTGGCAAGAGAAGTCAAAGGAGATCTCAGATCGGAACTTAGATCTCCCTCTTTCCTGTTCTAGATAGGAATTTGGTATGTCCCTATATTTTCCCCACATCAATTACTGATTTTTTTGTACAGCAGAGCAAAGGAAAACAAGGAAGGAGGAGAAGTCTAATGCCACTGTAATGAGACAACATCTTTCTACTTTCTTTTCACTAGATTTCTAGGTCAATCCAGATCCCAGCATTCAAATACAGGACATTTAGAGATGGATCAAGCAACCTGCTTGGCCATGTAATAGTCCCAGTGCACTTTGAATTAATTATAAACCCAGCAGGAACTCATAAGGCATTGCACAGAACAGCAACAACAATTATTCTTTAATGTAGGCCCAGCTGGCTCCCAATCTTAAACCAGCAAGAGTTTTACTAATAACCATAGCAATACCAGAAAAATAAATACCTTTGCTCAACACAATCATTATTTACTTGCATCCACCCCACTGATGTAATTTAACTTGGACTTTTTATTCTATTTGCTCTCCTCATGTGTCCCAACCAGGGTGTCCAGGACATATGACACTAAAGAATGTGTTGAATGACTGCACTGTTCTCACACTGCAGAAGATCCACCAACTAGAGCTGGGAGCACTGAATCAAAAAGAAACAGAGGAAAATCTATACAGGTTTCTCTTATTTAATTAGTTTATGTCATTGATTGAATATAAAGTTGTGTATCAATGTAAGAAATATCAGCAGTGATGACAGCATTGGAGACTGTGATTTGTGTTAGGAAAGATGACCTCAGGTATCTAAAATTAAAATTTTATAAAATGAATAAAAAATATAGTTTGCCACTCATGACACTAAAGTTTTCAAGGAATGGGAGAAAAAAAAGGATGAAAATCTGAATGCAACTGAGTCAGAATGTGAAATATTCATGTCTCCAGGCTGTTAATTCAAGAGAGAGTCTAGACTGCCAATTGCTAGAAATTAAATGGAAAGTAAGTTGTGACATTCTGTTAAACTTCACCTGCAAGTGCAGAATGTTGATAAAAAGTAAACTCAGCTCAACCCTTCTATTTCCACAAAGCTTAAACATAGAAGATCGAAGTTATTTCTCAGTGTAATAAAAATCAATATGTTTAATAGATTCAAACTGGAAAACATGTTTTTCAATTCTAACTAGTATATTAATCACACATTATATTCAGGAATGCAAACTAACATTTTTAAAAGTGTCCAAGTTTTTTCACTGGCCAGACTTTGAGTTCCCTTTAAAAGTTTGGGTTTAGATCAAATGAAATGTGCAGAACAGCAGTTCCCAGCCAACACTGGTCCTTGAGTAACAATTCTGTGAAAGCAGCATTTTCATAGCAGGACAGCATTATGTTCATCCCACTGTGATCAATTTTAACCTTTCAGTTGCCTTTGAATGTGAGCAACATCACAGAATCAGTCACAACATTTCCCCCAGAGTACAAACTGTTGCTTTGGAACAGCTTCAAAGAGAAATAAATGAATGACAGAGACATTAGTTTTACAAAAGATATCTGAGACAACTACAACTTTACTGTTTATTCGTTGTTCAAAACCCAGTCTTCCAAGCTGATATGTGAATACGGACACTCGTTCTTCCCACTGATTTCTGCAAAGCTTTCTTCAAGCAAATAGTTATACAACTAACACAGAATTATAGTCTTTGCATCTCATTCTTTCTGAAGCAGAAACATTTATGAAAGTACCATTTGTCTCTATATTTGTCTTTTATTGGCTCTAACGTAGCAACATTCCTTGTCAGATTCATTGTACTACCTTCTGTTTGTTTACATGCAAAAAATATATGTAGTATAGTTGAATTATTTAAGATAAACATCAACATGTTTCTCTTCATATAACACTTCTTTAGCTCACTCTTGATCCTCCTTTGTGCTTTTCCCTTTAAAGTTTTGCAATTACATATTTCAATTTTTTTTATAGTTATTTGGCAGAATGACATTGGAGTGACTTCTACAATCTGTGCAAGATCTTTGGAAAGCATTATTAGTTCTGGAAAACTGGACTTTTGTGACCTAGAGGAGTGAAGATCTCTTGCTTGTTTATATTTTTTTGAGGAAAAAAAAACTATTGCACATTGTTTCTCACTCAGACTGGGGGAGAGGGAGCACTCAGAAAGGATGTTTTTGGAGTTTCCATCAGATGGTATTCACTTTGCAGCTATTTCTTTTGAGATGTTAGTATGTAAATCAGGTCTTCTCAGATAAGTTTTAACCCTTCCCTCTCTACTTGTGATTTTACTGGTACAGTCTTTCAGTTGTAAGTATCATGCTTTACTGAACACAATATGGGCACATCATTGCATTTATCTCACATGTTATTATAAGGGTAGAGGACTTAAGATGAGGGAGTGGATTGATTTGCCTACTGCACCAACTTTAAATTAGTATAAATTTCCAGTGTAGGCAACTCCTTACCTGGCTTCAGCAATCACACTGTAGTGTGTAGGAGCTTTTCACACTGCAGTATGAGCCAGAATGCTCTAAACTCTTGCAAGCTCTGAGAAGGCTTTGGGAAAACTGGGACTGAGACTGAGAAAGCACAGCAGTGAGCAACATTTGAGCTTTATGAGCAACCGTCAAGCCCTGGACTGAAAAAGGCCAGTCAGTAGAAGTAGATTATACAGCTAAAATGCCTAGAAGGACTTTGGTTTTTTGTTTAAGAAGAGTAAAATCTAATTTCATATACTAAAATATAAATTAAAAACTACAAAAACAACAAAAAACCCCATTAAAAAAAAATCTAATGTATTAAAGTGACTTGTATCCAAAATTGGACAGATATCTTTGATTTACAATGCAAGATCAGTGCTGCAGCTCAACTATATTCCTAAAGGATGATTAGATCAAACTGTCAGGATCAAGTGATCTAAATCTCTGTGGGTGATGCAGATAGTCAGAACTGCACTACTGAAGAAGGAACATACAGTGACCTCGTTAAATTTATGTGAAATTAGGCCAGTAAACATTCACGGCAATTCCATTTCTTGCAAATAGACCATTAAATGGCTTGTAAATGACAAAAAATCTCTCTTCAGGAGGAAAATTATGAATAAAAAAAAAAAAACCACTGTAAAATAAGGAAAGTAGAGTATTACAATCGTCCATCAAATCTTGATAGGCTTCCCTGTGCATGGTGATGAGACCCCTTTGTCCTCAGGACTTCTGTTTCATTCAATCCAAAAGGAGAGTACTGAGTGAATGAGCATCTATACCATATCTTGTTTTGCCATGTCTGTGGTTTTTCCTTTTAATTTTTAATTCACTAACCTTAAAAGTCTTACCTGAAGAGCATGATTTAATTCTTCTATCCATCCTGCTGTGGTCTTCCTTTTAAGAAGTGTCTGACCGCTACTTCTTTGTTTCCTTACACTGCCCCTGACTGACCAGGAATGAGGATGATCTGCACTTTTACAAGCAGAGAAGACAATGAGATGTTGAAGTCAAAACTCCCCAGTTCTTGCATACATGGTTTGAGGTCCTAAATACTTGACTCCCACCCTAGGTGTCTCGTTGAGCACTTGCCCACACAGTTGGCAGCTATCAGAGGCTGACAAGAGTCTGCAAACTGGAAACCAAGGCCTTCAGTCAGGCCCTCAAGAGACAAAGTATGAGACATTTGGGTATCAAAATAAGACGGGGTTTAGTGGCTTGCCTGCTATCAAAAGGAGCTTTGTGGACCAGGCAGAATAAGTAGTCACTTCTCCAAAGTGAAATTCATATCATTTGGAAGAATTGGTTTTTAATGCCATCTGATTCAATACTTTCCTTATAACTGAGCTACAGACACCTTCACAGACACTACAAACTTGAATCATGACAAAAATAGTCACAACCCAACACTGTATACTGAATAAATAAAAAACAATCTTAATCATACCACATTCTGATTTACCACTGTGTAGCATAATAATCTCCAAAGTTAAGAGTTCAAATACGAATGAACAAGAAAACCCCAGTCAAGCCTCACTGTGTGACGCCACACACAGCCTTTGGGCAGTGTTTTGGAGAAGGACTAGGACTTTCATGAAGTCCTGCATTAAAACACTGTCTGTTTCCAACCAGCCTAGTATATCATTCCATATCACTCCATGTACAGCAACATCTTCTCTAAAGATATGTAGGATTGCTGTTTATAGGTTTTTATTTGATATAGGATTGCCCAGTTGAGGAAATGCAAGTATTTTCAGTTGTTCCAAGGAGGTTTGGATTTAAGATTTGAAGGATTTAGTCTAAAGAATCATGTCTTCCAAACTATTCTGGTCATTGCTGAGATCTATTTTGAGACAAATCACAGAGACAATAACTTGAAATGGTCTGACCACAGCCTCATGTTACTCCCCAGAAATATCCCTCAAGTATTTTCTCCAAGTCTGGTCTCTAAGCCTCTGACCATAAAAATCCCTTTGAAGCTCCATAGCAGGAACTGTGGAGTCTCAGAAAACAGAAATCCAGTTAGTCAGAAATCCAGTAATTAGAGGAGCAGAACTTGAAAGCAACTCTGTAAAGTTCCAGACAGCTGCTTTTTTTTCTGCCCATGCAGCGTTATCAGGCTTGTTTGTTGCTTATAGATTTTGCATGTTCTTTCTGGTTTTAGGACTAGATTAAGGGTTTCTGGGGACCATTACTAATTTCAGCTGGTCCACAGAGATGCAGGCATATTTTCTTTCATACTATAGCAGATGCTGTCATAAGAGTTGGGCTCAATGATCCTTGTGGGTCCCTTCCAACTCAGTATATTCTGTGATTCTGTGATAAACATTCCCCAGATCCCTTGCACAACACTGGATGACAGCTAAGTTGTACCCACACAGCCTTCTGCCTGACGATGCCAACACACAGAGGTGGTTAAATTTCGTTTCAGAATGTTCTCCACCAACCTGTTAAAGTGTGTGACAAGATCTCCTGGAGGCAGTGGTAGAAAGCTATATCAACGCACAAAAGAGCAGATATCTTGTCAGAAGTCAAATTATTTTATTACGCTGAATCAAAAGTTTTCCACTACTCTGTATCAATAATTGGGATTAATTTTCTTTATGTCTTGGTACACAGAGTTGCTGTGGTACCATGCAGGATCCTATATATCATATGGTTTATAGATGGCCACAGCAGAACTGTATTTTTGTCCTGTTCATCATGGCATCCATTGATAAGAAACATGTCCCACTCCAGACTAACAATTGTCTGAAGAAGTGGCAAGGCAAAATGAATTGATAAAATGCTATTTCTAGTTCTTTTTGGGGAATCAAATCTGCCTGGAACCATGTTAATGTAAATTACTGTGGCAAATGTGACATCTCTGTCTAAGAGCATGTTAATGTAATTTAACGTACTGAATATCACATTTCCATCTGTGAAGCAATCTGTTAAAATTCACTGAGATTATTATCTTCAAGAGGCAGAGGTTTTTAATCTTTCAGGTTGTTGTTTTTAGGTTCCTTCTGGTAGAAATAGTATCTAGCATGTGATGCTGACTGACAATGTTTGATTAAATTAAAAATGGAGTATGTAAATTCCTAGTTCTTATCAGATCACTGTAATATAGCAGCTGGTAGGAAGTTAAGGCCAGAATTTCAATAGCTCAAAACATTCAATTTCAGACAGGATCTCTTCATGAGTCGTAGATAGAGACCAGAACTATCAGAGTAATATGATAAACTTCATATTTGCCTAAATTATGTTAACTTTTAACAAGTCTTTGCTTGCTATCAGAGGTCAGAAAAACAGCTCCAAACCAAAATGTCTTACCTTAGTAGGTTATGTAAAAGTAAGAACCAGATCAGCAAAAGAACATAGCGAATGTGACTATCTCATTATTGCAGTTATGCAGTTTGAAACATCATAATACATCCTGTAGGCACTACCTCTGTGGAAATCAAGAAAAAAAAGTAATCACACATGTTTGTTAAGAGCTACCCAGCCTGTGCTCATAATGCTTAACCTCCAATAATGTAGAAAAAAGGATGTTTTTAGGATTAATTGGAAAGGTTTCAAAACAAAACATTACAAGATTCCATTTCATGAAGGCCTAAAATGAGTCTAAAAAGGCAGTATGTACACAAGGTCATATAAATGCCGAAATTTGTGTTGTAAACATATGTCAGTTAATTTTATTTTTTTTTTTTAACTTTAGCACCTAACAGGTATTATAGAAAAACATCAGTCTGTATTAGAATAGCAGTTTTAGGAAAAAAATAGATAGTATGCAATAACACTTCAACAGCTTTGATTAAAGTCCATTGCGCTGATCAAAACAGCCAAATATCCCACATTTGTCCAATGTTTAGCTCTGGGTTTGGCCAGAAAGGCTAGGGAGCACAAAGGGGCTTGAGGACTGAAATCAGAGACCACAGGCCTTTGCAGTTGTGGGGACAGGGAATAAAAACACTGTTATTAGGACCAGTAGGAAAAGAAATTAAGGTACCTGCTTTAGGGGTGGAAGTGTTGCTTAATTTCCCTCCTCTCCTCTCAGAATATGGCTTCCTTCCTGGTGGTGACAAAGCACTTCACAAAGTCAACTTTCAAAGTTAGACATCCAAAATACTTATACTGTCTGTTCCAGCCTCACTATTTCTAACTGAGTCTGGCTTCTGGACAGCTTCTTCACTTTGGGGTATTGACACCTGCTGGCCAGCGTAAAAATAGCAAACTGTTTTTTCTCAGGAACACAGTCCCAGTGCTGGATACATATGGTTTCATATTCTTTCTCTACCATATGTTAGAAACTTTCTGATTCACACTGGTTGCAAGTAAAAATCATAATTTTAAAACTATTACATCTTTAAAATATATCTGGTTTGGATTTTGTTTTGCTACTAATGCCAACACACCCTGAACAACGGAAACATTACCAAGTCTCTCCAAATTCTCTGGTATGATGTAAACGACAAAATTGTTCCTTGGTTTCCAATTTTCATGGATTCCAATATATCCAAAAAACCATGTACTCTAGATTTTGCTGGAGGATAATCTGAAATGAAATAAAATAAAAGGTCAGTATATTGAGTTTTCATATTTCTGGGTTTCCTACATTTATGAAAACTTCCACCTCTTCAACTGTTTGTTACTTATGTAGCTCCAGAATATAAATGAAGAACAGCATCCTTTTACACATGTACACAAGTTAAATATTTTCAGTGGAAGACAGGAGACATTCATCAGGGAAAAACCTCCAAGAGTCAGTAATTGCACAGGATTTAAGTTTGGTTTAATCTAAAAGAGTTTAGAGTTTGAGATATCATTAGGGGAAATATAAGATACTTGTTATTTCTGCTTTCACTCCTCAAACAACTTTTCCTAGCCATCCTCTTCTTTTTTTCCTTGGGGAAAGGATATTGGGTTAAATTGCCTTTTGGTATGGTCCCATATGTATATTTTTAAATACTAAAAAATATCTATTAGTGAATACATGATAAATGTTATGAGCACCCTTGCAATTTTGAGTTTAAAGACAGATTTTTTTGTATTCCTTTACGATCCTTCTGAAATTTGAGGCACATGAGAAATTTCTACTTAACTTTACATCAAATAATCTCCCAATAACAGTTTTGCCGAATTATAAAAATAAAACTTCATATTAGATGTCTTAATATTGGTAATCAGTCACTTCTATTTTACAGACTGTATGTTAAATATTCAAAACAAAAGGACAAACACATCACGGGCGTAAATTCTGTTTTATTCTTCAAAGTACATTAAATCCCTCTACATTTAAGAGATTGAAGAGCAAAATGGTTTTAATTAACTGAAGAATAATCCTTATAACATTGGCATTGACTTAATGATTTCTAT
>VWZG01005817.1:170885-208266 GCA_013396735.1 Grallaria varia | reverse complement strand
GGCCCGCTGCTGCCGCTGCTCTGCTCGCTGCTCCGCCCCGCCGCCGCCGCCGCCGCCGACACCAGCACCGGCCGGGTAGGTGCGGGAGCGGGGCCGGGGCGGGCCGTGGCGAGGGTGCCATTGCCGGGCATGGGGGGCTCGCTGGGAAGCGGCGGGACGAGCGGCCGTGCCCGTCGCGGGTGAGCCGCAGCCTCCGTGCGGGCCCCGAGCGCTGCCCCGGCCCCGCCGCCGGGCTCTGCTCTCGTTGCTCAGGACGGGTCATGGCGGTGAGACCCGAGTGTTCCAGCCGGAGGCCAAGGCAGGGGGCGGAAATGTCCGTTCTCGGCGCCGTTCTGCCCCTTGGCGTTGCCGGCAGCCCTCGGTGGTGGCCTTGGTGTTGGGTAGTGCTTGGAGGGCCGTTTATTTGCTCGGTGAACTTTGCGTGCCCGGCCCGGGGGCTGCGGCCCCACTTGCCCGACCCACCTGCAGCGCAGGGACCCCACAGCGCGCCCCACAGCCCGGCCGTGGGACCCCCGGCACGGGAGGGGCGGGCACCTCCTGGAGCAGGGCCGGGGGAGGCCCCGGGGATGCTCCAAGGGCTGGAGCCCCCGAGCTCTGGAGCCAGGCTGGGAGAGCTGGGGGGGCTCACCTGGAGGAGAGAAGGATCCAGGGAGACCTGAGAGGCCCTTTCAGGGCCTAAAGGAGAGGGACTTGGGACAAGGGTCTGGAGGGACAGGACGAGGAGGGGCTCACCAGGAGGAGAGAAGGATCCAGGGAGAGCTGAGAGCCCCTTCCAGTGCCTACAGGGGCCTAGGAGAGCTGGAGAGGGATGTGGGACAAGGGTCTGGAGGGACAGGACGAGGAGGGGCTCACCAGGAGGAGAGAAGGATCCATGGAGACCTGGGAGCCCCTTCCAGTGCCTACAGGGGCCTAGGAGAGCTGGAGAGGGACTGGGGACAAGGTTCTGGGGGGTCAGGACAAGGGGGGCTCACCTGGAGAAGAGAAGGATCCAGGGAGAGCTGAGAGCCCCTTCCAGTGCCTAAAGGGGCTCCAGGAGAGCTGGAGAGGGACTGGGGACAAGGGTCTGGGGGATCAGGACAAGGGGAATGGCTTCAAGCCAAAAATGCGCAGATTTAGGTGGGATATTGGGAAGGAATTGTTCCCTGGGAGGGTGGGCAGGCCCTGGCACAGGGTGCCCAGAGAAGCTGTGGCTGCCCCATCTCTGGAAGTGCCCAAGGCCAGGTTGGACGGGGCTTGGAGCAACCTGGGCTGGTGGAAGGTGCCCCTGCCCATGGCAGGAGGTGGAAGAAGATGGTCCCTTCCAACCCATTCTAGGATTTACTCCTGCTTTGGGAGCAAGGCCCTTCTCTCTTCCCGATGGATTCTGGCGTGTTGTTGTTGCCCCAGAGGAACAGGGGCTGTTCTCCCACTCGTGCTCCTCCTGAGCAGAGCCCCTTTCCCGCTGCTGTGTCGCGTTAAGGGCAGACAAGGCTCTGCTCTGCCCCTGGTCTGGGTCAGCAGGCAGCACACACAGGTGGTTCCTCAGTGCTCCTGTGGCGAGGACTGTCCTGTGGGTCAGCTGGGCTGTCCTTGGGGCTGGAAAAGGCTTACGGGATGTGCGTTGGTCTGATAATAACCGTGGCCTAAGTGTGGAGTTGAAGGGCCGGGGTATTGGCCAGAAGAAGGGCTGGTGTGCATGAAAAGTTATGGTGAGAAGTTTCTGAGGACAGGTTTTTGTTACAATTTTATTGGCATTTGCACGGAATGGTAAACTAATATTCTGTTTTCTCCCACTGTCTTAGGGAGGGAGGGAAAGAAAGGGGAGGGAAAAATTATCCTGAGTTAATGTGTGGTTTTCAAAATGCTGTGCTTAGCATTTTGACAAGTTTGACATGTGGTTTTATCTAAGGCTGCATTTTAGGGGGGAGGCAGGGAAAAGGGGCAAAAGCCCTTGAGGAGAGTTGGCTATTTTCCTATTCTGACAATTTGTTGGTATCACCTGTTGGTAGAGGAAACACCCATCCCGCTAGAGTTTCTGCAAACTTTGTGTTGTTTTTTTGTTGTTGGATTTTCTCAGTGAGTTTGGTTGGTTTTTGATTTGTTTTGTGGCTTTCTGTTTGTTTGGTTTGGTTTTTCTCTTTTTATTTTGTTTATTGGCTTTTTTTTTTTTTTTTTAAGAAGAACTGGTGTGCTTATTGTTTCCAGGGATTGCTCTTTTCTTGGACTGATGGTCCAGAGACAGCAGTGGGTGGGTGGTAGGCAGTGGGTTCTTGGGATGTTGCTGCTGTGGGGACTGAGCAACCTCCTGCTGGCCAGGGGACAGGGGGCACAGGAAGTCCCTGGAGCAAGAACAGCTTCTCAGGCATTCCTGGTGCTCCCAAGTCGTGAGGCTGCCCCAGTTACTCAGTAGGGATTATGAGCATTTTTAATTAGCGGGCCTGCCTTGCCCTGTCAGGACAGGTGATATTAAACGGAGTCTCGGCCCTTTATAGGGCTCAGATGACATGACCAAACCTAACCAAAAAAGAGAGATGGCTGATTTTTTTTTTGGCTACTTTGTCACTTTTTTTCTTTTGAGGAAATGTTCTGAACTGTTAAGTTGAAAACTTAACTGTGGCATTTTACCATCTGTTTCTTTCTTTTTCAGGGTTGGTTAAAAACGTATGGCTATTTACTTCCATCTGACAGCCAAATGTCTGCCTTGCAGTCGGGAAAAGCTGTGCAGTCTGCAGTTGCCACTATGCAACAGTTTTACGGAATCCCAGTAACAGGAGTTTTGGACCAGACAACTATTGAGTAAGAGACATAGGCTACTTTTGTCTTTCCCTTTCTTAATGCATTGTCATATTACCTGGGGGTGATTCCAGGTGGAGGAAGTCCTCGAAAGGGATAGATTTGACTGACTGAGACAGAGAAGTCTTGATTATGAAAAGGTGTCTCAAACAAAAACATATGGGACATTCCCCTTGTTGCCAACAGTACTGTTTGTGAGTGTGAGGAGAAGCTCTAGTTAATGTTGTCCTTTGAACACAGATCCACATCGCTGCTGCACAAGCAAAGCACGAATGCTGTGAGTTTCTCAAAGTGGAGAACATCAAGGGTTTAATTTATTTCCAGCTCTGTCTGACTCCAAAAATAGCTTCTAATGTGTTTCTTAATTAACTGGATTTGTGTGTCTCCATAGATGCTGTTTGTGGAGCTCCATAATTTGAGCTGAAGTGAGCGGTTGTAGTCAGATGATGATGGTCAGGGCTGTCCATAGTTGCCATTTGTTGGACTTTAGATGTTCTCTGCTGTGTGTTGACCATGTGGTGGTGTTTGTGGTTGGTGCTTTCATAGCTCAGAATAAATCACCAAGGCTGGAGGGACCAGGTTCTTTCGTCTGCTCTTCAGTGTGTGCTGCAAAGCGTGGTGTGGAAGTGGCTCCTTGTCTGTCTACCTGGGTGCCATGGAGTGCTTGGATCTGTCTGCTCTTGGTCTGGACTAGGAGAGCATCAATTGACTAAAGCAGGTTGCAGAGAAGGGCTTACTGATGCTTTCTGAGGAAGACAGCATCTGATGGTGAGCAAAAAAGAAAGCCCAAATAATGGAACGTGCTTAGGTCCTGCCTAGTTTTTGCTTGACCATGTTGCATTAGCAGACTCTTTTAGAGCATGCTCTGCCTGGTTCTTCATCTCTCCTGTTAGGGCACTGTGCTGGCAAAAGGGACATGGTAGCACAAAAGAAAGGGGCACAAAGTAACCAAACAGTGTGAAGAACAAAGGGCTTTGGTTGTGTGACTTCCAGACTGCAAGAAGAGGGAGAAACAGAAGAATTTACTGAACTGGGCAGGAGGGGATCATCCTGGGCTGGAAGTGCCTCTCCAGTGAACATAACATTCTCTGCTTTAGCTGACAGAAAAAGCCCCTTGTTCTCCATTGAAAGACAGCGAAAATCCTCTTTGCTTTTCAAACGAGTTGAAAATTAAATGCTTTTTAAAGGTGGGGATTTTCCATCTGAGATCTCTTTGCCATTAATAACAGCTTGTAGGTGAATGCTGAAGCCATTGAGCAAGGCTGTGTGTGTGCAGAAATTTGCAGCTGGGATGCTCATGAGTTGGAAGGGGATGGGGGAAGAAGGGGCTCTAATGTTGGGGTGCTAGTTTGGGAAGTTAGGGAGCTGCTTCTCTTGCCTTGTGGGTGATGGGGTAAGGGAGCAAACTGCACGTGGGAGTCCCTGCTTCAGTTAATAAAAGTTTTTCTGGAGGAAGGGAAGGTGTTGCCCACATTTTAAAGCTTATGTGTATGGACAGGCTTTGATTGGTGTGTGAACACCCAAAGGCTGATGGGTTAAAAACTGAGATGGTTCCCTCCTCTGAAACTTGAGTCTCCAAAGGCTTGAGACCTCAGCTGCAGCCAAACGCTGGTGTGCTTTGCAGGCGGGTTGGGTTGCTCTGCATCCATCTGTCCTGAGTCCATCTGTTGTATGGCAGGCTGGAGCAGGAGTACCTGCCTAGAAAGAGCATGAGCAGAAAAGGAGGTGCAGATTACTGTTAGCAGTGAGCCCATGTTTTGAACTGAAGGGGCATCTGGCGGGGCTGTGTTGGACTGTCACTTCCTCAGACCTGGTTGTGGAAGCTGAGCAGAAGGAAAAGAGCTGACAAGGCAGTCTGCCTCCAAGGCTCTGAGTTACTCAGGCATTTGCTAAGCTGTTATTTCAGTCTGTGTTTTAAGATTTTTCTGTCACTTCCATCAGTGTCATAAGCTCTGTCCCTTTAAAGTGGCTTGAAGAATCAGAGTGCAAAAAACATGGTGCCATATTTTCTGTGGTTTCTTTGTTAAGCAACAAATTCTGCATATTCTGTTTACACTTACTATGGAAGCCTAAAGTTTTTCATCTCCACATGCCCCCAAATCCTGAGCTTGTTTCTTCCCCCAAGATTGGTGCCCAAGTGTCTGAAAGCCACCATGCAGGTGCTGCCAGTGGGACATGGGAAGGAGCACCACCATTGGTGATGCTTTTTGGTACCCAGAAGGAAGGTTGGGTGGGGGTCCATTCAGCAGAGGAGCTACCTTGAAGGTAGCATGTTCCAGATATGTAGTTTCTGGTAAGGAAGGCAGGAGAGAATACGTAAAACGGCCTTCTCAGACCCTCTGCAAACTCTGTGTCTGCCTGCAGCTCATGGGGGAACTGTAGCTTTGCAGAGCAGCTGGGCAAGGATATAGTCCTGGGGATGTGCTGGAGAGAAGACACACTAGTGCCAAACAAAAGGGATGACCAGTGTGTTTGTCATGGTCCATCACAGCTCTGGAGGGAACCAAGGAATAGTCTTATGTGTGTTGGGAGTGTCTTGTGCTTTGTCTCGAGTCTCTTGGGTAGGTCCCTCACCTTGAGGTGCACCACAGCTCTTTAAGGGTAGCACTTCCACCAGCTCAAGAGCAGGTGATTGAGAGTGACAGCTTCCTTTGTTAGGAGAGTCTTGTGGAGGGCTTGGAGCCTGAATTGGGGAAAGCAGCTGTATCAGGACAAGAGCTGGATGTCACTGCTTCTGGAAATTGCCTGCGTTCTGATGCCAAGCAGCTGGAGGAGTGCAATAGACTATGCCTAAACAGTGCCAAGTATAAATTTTGATGATCTGGTGTTACTGGTATTCTCATTCAAAAAAATAAGGAGGGGGGAAGCAGCCATAAGTATCTGAATCTTGCTTCAAATAATTGCCTTTTGTTGTTTTTTCTGATGGGATGATTTCCCCTGGAACACAGAAAGGGTTATCCAAACTGCTCGGCAGAGAATGACTGTCGTAAAGCTCAGCTACAGGTGATCAACAGCAGCAAGCTACAGCTTTGTGATTATTTTATCACAGAGAAGTGAGAAGAGCAGAGAGGGCTTGATTTGTACCCTGGCCCCTGTGATCAGACCAGGGCCCAGATGTCTGGGAAGGAAGTTGATTCAGGGAACTGATCCAGGTAAACATTCTCAGCTTGACATTAGCTCAGGCTGTTGGCAGCTTGGGGACTGCCGAGCTCTGATCAGGTACCTGGGCTTTGTTACTTGGTTTCAGAAAGGCTGTAGCTGAGCTCTGGAACAAACTGTGGTAGAATATGGGGGTTCAGGCAGGACTAAGTGAAATGGGGCTGAAAGAGAAGTTAGGCAGCCGTGGGCATTATGAGTCTTTTGGCAGCTCTACCTTGGCAGCTTTGACTCCAGAAGCCCTTAAAGCCCCCGGTGTTCCTCTGGAACAGCCCTGTGCCCTGTGCCTATACGTGGAGCTAGAACAGGAGCAGGAAATTTGGCGCTCTTGGAAGGAATTCATTTTCTTTCAGGTGTTGGGAAGGGGCAGCCTGTGTTCCTACAGGAAAGGGATGCTGAGGTGGGAGGTACTGCTGGTGTGTCAGCATAGCCAGCACTGCCCTGGACAGCCCTGGCAGTTTCTCTACACATTCATGTTGGTTTGGTAGCTCTCCTCTATTGATTTTTTGTCTTCTAGGTGACACAAGTGAATAGAAAACAGAAGGTCATTTTTCTGACTGCAATCAGGGCCTGCTCGGGCTGATGTTCAGACTACTGGAGTTCTCATGAAGCTTAGGAGATGAAGACATAGTTCACATTATGGCTTGTGTAAGGTTATGCTAAAAACATGGTGCCATATCATATGACTGGAAATTTTAAAAAAAACCAACAAAATTCAGGAAGAATCTAGGAGAATACAGGTGACAGTAAGCCTGAGATCACTAACAAAATGCTGGAAGCAATGCAGAAGAACACAAATAAAGGACACTTGGAAAAATAGGGCGTGTTGAGGTTGAATTGATACGGCTTTTCTAAAAGCAAATCTTGGATGTGCTGCTTTTCTTTGGAGGTGGCAGCAGTTGTGTGGGCAAGACAGATCTGATTTCCACAGGTTGCTTGGATTTCTGAGAGATGTACGGTGCTGATAAATGTAAGGGGATGTAAGTGGGGTGGATCTGTGCCAGCTTCATATGCACAGCTTGGGTTCTTGTCAGGTACAGTGCAATATGTATAACAACTCTCATTTGCTCTGTTGTTGGTGGGGAGAAGATGACAGATGACTGCACAGAAATTTATAAGCCCCCAGAGTTATTCCATATAGGAGGTGGAATCAGGAAAGGGCAGCTGTCTGGCTGCCTGGACTGGGCTCTGTGTGTGTGCTGTGAAACAATGTTCTGGTGGGGCTGCAGAGTATCTTTCTGCTTGGTTTTAATTTGAAAGGTGTCCCAGAAAGAAGTCTTGGAAACCTGCTGGTAATGGGAGATGTTCCCTTCCTGAAGGCGTGGGGCTAATATTTTTTGATGGAGAAGTTGTATTTTGTTTAGGCACAAGCATGTGGGCACACATGGACTACATGATGTTGACTGGCTGCAGTTGATGAAAGAAGGTCTGCATTTGCAGGCCAAAAGTTGTCCTCGAGGTGGCCAGGGATGTGGGTGGGGGAAGCCCTGCTGAGGAAGGGGGAGAGATTTGGTGTCCTGTGTGAGAAATGGGCCAGGGTTGGCTATGCTGCTCTTCTCACATGTGACGAGGCAGTGGCATGTCCTGCCTTGTGTTCTTAAGGGCTTTGTGTCACAGTGGACACTTGTCTTTGCCATCAGAGGAAGAAGTCCAGTGGGTGAGGGCAGTGCCAGCCTGCCAGGGAGGCCGTGGCCCTGTGCTTGCATTATTCCTGGGCTCTGCTCTGCTGCCCTGGGCCACACTGTGAAACCCTGAAGAATGTGACTGGGGACCTTTGGAGACCAGTATCTGGAGTTCATCTCTTTCTGTCCTTGTCACCTTTTCCCCAGCAGCCATGTGTGGTGATGGGCAGATTTGTTCCTCTGTGAGCCACTGCTGCCTTCTCTGGAGTGTGCCCACACCAGCAAGTGGGATAGTATTTTGAGGAACAATCTATTTCTCCTTGTCAGAGAATTATTCTTGTTGGAAGGAACTTCTTGAGACTGTCTATTCCCAGCCCCTGCTCAAACAGGGACAGCTAGAGCGGGTTGCCCAGGACCATGTCCAGCTGGGTTTTGATTATCTCCAATAATGGAGACTCTGCCACTTCTCTGGGCAACCTGTGCCAATGTTTGACCACCCCCAAGCTGGTGCAAGGAGTATGCAAAAGTTCTGTCAAGGCTGGAGGTGATGGAGGTAGAGAAGGAGACTGGGCTTCCCTGGTCGTAGTGCCTGGATCCCTGTGCAAGGGACAGCATCCTTTGCTCTTCCAGTTCACCTGGCCATAGAGGCAAGAGCTTCCTCCATCATGAGTGACATCAGGAGTCGGGGGTTCTGGGGAGCACCTGATGGGATTTGGTGTGTGTGACTGGGGTGATCTGTTCTGGTCCTTAGAGGTGAAAGCCTCAGTCACTGTCTGAGAGGGCCGTGTTTGCACTTGTTCAGTTTTATCCAGTGAGTTGTGAACTGTTTTCTTTTTTCCACTGGTGCAGGAGCACTTTAACAAGTGGAGAGAGGCTCAGATAGGTGGTGGGTGAGTTTGATCCCAGTGCACACATACCTGTGATTTTGGCTCTTTTGGCATTATCACCATGAAGCTCTTGTCAGGCAGAGAGACTGCCTTATCTGGTATCTGTGATTCCAAAAGGAAAATGAAGTTTTTTTGGTTTGTCAAGCAGAGAGACTGCCTTAGCTGGTATCTGTGATTCCAAAAGGAAAAGGAAGTCTTTTTGGTTTGCTGGGGTTGCATCGCCTGCAAAGAGTGTGAATCTGAGAGAGGGAGGACTGAGCCCTTCTTGTGGTCTGCACCGGCCATCCCTCAGAGGTCCTCCAGTCACCCCCTGAGCTCTTTGGAATCTCTTTTGCAGACTCTTAGCGTGCTATTTTTCATTTTGCCCTTCCCTTGCAGGTGGATGAAGAAGCCTCGGTGTGGAGTTCCAGACCATCCCCACGTGCGGCACAGCCGGAGGAAAAAGCGCTATGCACTCACGGGCCAGAAGTGGAGACAGAAGCACATCACCTACAGGTACAGTGCCCTCCCTGCCCCGTTCGGGGGGGAAAAGGATCGTTGGGGATGCACATTTTGCAAGTACTTTTCAATTAAAAGGGGATCCTCCCTGTAATGACTAGCTGAGGCTTTCATTCTCAGAGCATGGTGTGGGGGAATGCAAGTCTGAGCACTGGAGTAACTGAGGAGTCTGTTGCCAATTAAAAAATAACTGATCAGTGAAGGCACCTAAAGTCCAGCCATTAATTGTATAATTTTGGCAGGAAAATCTAAAGTAAGCCCCTTTCTGTTCCGTCAGAAAACTAAGGCTCTAGCCTTTAGATCACGTGTGGTCTTTAACAAACCCTTAAAGCAGAAAGAACATCATTGTCTTGAAGATGAGGTGCTTCCTCCTTGTACTTCTCACTGAATGTGTATTTTTGCAGAGGTTTTACTTTTGCTGCTGAAGTAGAGCTCCTGCTTTTGTCCAGGCTCAGGGCTGCTGAGGTGACATGCTGTAGGGAGCTGCAAGAACAATTATTTCCCAGAGACATTTCTCAGTCTGTCTGGCAGTGAGCTTTTGAAAGGCAGTTGCTGAATGGTGCCAAGTGGAGGCTTCTGACAATAAAAATGTCACTTCAAATTAAAATTAACCCCCCATTCTAGTTGAAATTACAGCCTTTTAATTTTTTTTGGGTGGGGAAAGGAGTTTGCAAAGGAGTGAAAATTAGGAATGCAGTTATTAAAGAGATGGGATGATCCTTGTGGGTCCCTTCCAACTCAGAATTTTCTGTGATATAGGTAAGCAAGACTAAGACAGAAAGAAAGTCTGTGGTGACGAGGTAGAAATGTGAGTAACCAGCCAGAATGTGGAGAAAGAGTTATGACAGTGTGAAGGGAAAGAATCAGGGACTGGTGCTCTCTGTTGCTTCTGCCAAGAATTCTGAGAAAGGAAGAGGAGGATTCTTCAAGTTAAGAGTGAGGAACTGCAGAGACTGGGAGGAAGAACTTATTCTGGAGACTAGTTCAAAGCTTCCACCAATAGTCATTCCTCTAACTCAAATTGTAAAGGGACACCCTGTGTTTGTGAAGGTGTGAGAATCAGACCGTGCTTCCAACCTTTTCTGGCCCTTCAAGAAAACTGTATAGAATCATATAAATGAAACATGCCTTAAGCATATGCATAGCCCCGGGAAGCAGAGTGGCAGATGGCTCCACTGCTGCCTCTGTCAAACCAGCAGTTGTTTAGCTTTCCAGCTTCAGTGTTTGTAGTGTGCATTTAAGTGACGGGTGTCTTGATTTCCCACCCAGTGTGTTACAGTGTCTTTCGTTTGTCAGTCATTATATTAAATTGAGCCAGCTTCATTAAAAACTGAACATTGTTTCCATGGCGTAGATATTTCATATCACCCAAGCCAAGTTTAATAGATCATGAGTCTGTTATAGGCACACACACAAAACACCTCATGGACAGCATTTTTAAAGCTAAATTTTACAATCATGGGAGATTTGTGGTGCAGTTCAATGCCCCTTACCCTCCCAAATCTCTGTACCATCAGCTGTCACGGACTGGGCTGCACAAAACTGGCAGGTCCATCACTCCTGTGAGCTCTAAAATATTTTGAGTGGTCCTGAGAATGAAGCAGCTCATGACAGTATAATTTACTGAAAGGTTTGTTTCTGAAAAAGAATTCTTGTGGTCAGTTTTTTTCATGTACTGGATTCCATTTTAGCATGATACTTTAGATTTTGTCTCAAGTTAATGCACAACTTAAAACTAAGTTACTCAACAGCATACACCCAGGTTGGAAAGGTTGTCAGATTTTTAGGAAGTGATACAAAATCAACCAAAACATTAGGAAGATTTTTATTAATAACTACAGACTTCAGATCAGGACTGGAGCTTTGTTGGTAACTTTCTTTATAACAGCAAAACTGTGCATGCACAAAGTTCCTTTGGAAATGCAGACTGTGAGGCTGTGTATTGATAGTAAGTCTCGGATGTATTTTGTGAATTTAAACATCCCTTCTTTCTCATTCCCACAGTGTACACAACTACACCCCCAAGGTTGGCGAGATTGATACCAGGAGAGCCATTCGTCAGGCCTTTGATGTTTGGCAGAGAGTGACACCACTTACCTTTGAAGAGGTCCCTTACCATGAAATTAAAAATGACAGGAAGGAGGCAGATATTATGATATTTTTTGCTTCTGGTTTCCATGGAGACAGTTCTCCGTTTGATGGAGAAGGTGGATTCCTAGCTCACGCTTACTTTCCTGGACCAGGGATTGGAGGAGACACTCACTTTGACTCAGATGAGCCCTGGACCCTGGGAAATTCTAATCATGATGGTAAGAGTGCAGGTCATCAACAGGGACAAGTTGGATGCAGACACATTGCCAGGCTTTCAGCCAGAAAGTGTTGGCTTAGTGGAGCTTTCGCCTCCCGTACAGATGTTTTCTGAAACATGTTTTTTGTCTTAAATGGGAAGATTATATTAGTTTGTGACTGTGCTTGGGTGTCAGTTTGAGGAGTGGGTCTGCTGGTGTTTTACATCTCTCAAGATCTGGGCCTTTGCTGCTACAAAAACAATTCTGGGAGGGAGAAGGTGAACAAAAGAGTGTTGAAATGGTATCTCATGGAATACTTACCGGGGCAATTAGAGTTAGTTGTAACGGTGAATAGAAAGTTGAGAGTGAAAACATTTGAATGTCAAGTCGTTTTGACCCGTAGTGATTTTCTCAGTCTGGGATTCCTCCCCATGTCAGAGGTTGGGACTGGCTGACTAGTTAAGGAAGACTAATGACCAAGACAACAGTTTCTATCTTATTAAGCGTGAAGAATTCCTGCTTCTTTCTAGCTTTATCTTTCTCTCTAATGGCAATGAGCACTTTCTGTTCTATTTTCAAGCCTTTGATTGAGGATAGTGATGACTTGTAAAAAGTTGAAAACTGGGATTTCGCAGTGGCCTCATAAAATATCTCTCCAATTTCAACAGTCATAGTGATTCGGGAAAAACAACATGTCTTTAAGCCTGTGAGGATTCAAAGTCATATTTTGAACCGTACGAGAAGGATTGGAAATTTACTTGAACTGTAAATGCGACTTTTATTTTTAAACTATATAAAAACCTAGTAAGCATTGCTGTGCCCACGATGTCTAAGGCCATGTGCAGAGGTGATGTCTTTCATTAGGCCCAACAGTGTGGTTTGAGGAGCAGAGAAGCTTTCAGGCACACCAGCACCTTCAGACCTGGCCGAAAAGTGACAGCTCGCTTTGAGAATGGATTGCAAATTGAGAAAATCCCTCAGATCATCTTTGACAGGAAATGGAGCTGTCAGGTACAGTGTGGGAGTGCTGATTTGTAGGAAAGCAGAAATGACAGAGAAGTAACATTTCCTGGCGTGTTTAAGGGGCTAGATGAGATACAGGCTGAGAAAGAGAGAGTTCCAGTCTGTGGGATGGGGAGGGAGGAGAGTGGGGGGAGTGTGGGAGGTTGTAGGGTGACAGAGAAGCAGTCTTGCTGTCTTGAAACGTTAGGAATTTTTATTCCTAGGTTTGTGGCAGTTCGTAGGGTTCCCTCAAGGATCGAGACTGACCATCAGAGAGGCCTTGTGAGAGCTGCTTTTGCAGCAGCGAGGGGTGTTTGTGCTGTGTCAGTGCTCTGTGCCAGTTCAGGCTGGGCTTAGCAGATATTGGAGCTCAACTCGGGGGTGTAGGGAAGGCCCTTGGGGTGGGTGTGACTTCCCAGGAAAGGCCAAGGATGAGAGCTGGGAGTGCTGGTGTCGGGAAGAGAAGGTCCTTGCAGGAAGGAGGAAGGGAAGGTTTTGACGAGTTGTAGTTGTTGTTTTCTCTTCTCATTTTCTGTCCAAAAGGCCTCCTTCTGGGATAAACTTAGCAAGGTTGAGAGGCAGCTTAAAGACTGGCAGGGATGGTCCTGGGGAAAATTTTCTGCTGTGCAGGGTGTTCTAACATCACTTGGTGACGTGACCACTTCTCTGAGGATATTTAGGGTTTGGTTTTTAGGATGGTGTCCGAGAGAAATGCATACAATGAGTAGAGGGTCTCTCTTTTTTTAAAAGCTCTTTTGCTCTTCTTACCCGTGTGGCTCTTCGAAAACATGACTTATTTCTCTGTACGCTGAGTGACTGTCACGAGTGGTGTCCTCAGAATGCATGGACTGGTATTTGAGGGGGCTGGTGTGCACTCTGAGTGTGAGATTTCCATTCCAGAGGATGTCATTTGTGGATCTGTTTTCAGGTGACTGTGCTGTATAGACTGGGCTGCAGAGACTCTCAGAAGGTCACCAGTGGGATGTTGAGAATGGTGGGCTCATATTTGTTCCCTCCGCCAGGGGGAAGCCCTGATTGTAGAAGGGGAATTTGGTGTGTTGAGGGTGACAGGGGTAAGGCTGTAGTTGGAGCACTGTAGATGCGTTGTGTGAGGAATTTGGTTCTGCCTGCATTCTTAGCCTTCGTGTGCAAATGTGAAAATGTCCTGCCTCCTCACTGGATGGTCCAGGCCTCCCTAGGGAGGGGTTTACTTTGGTTTCACTATTCCGTGTCACTGGAGCTCTCACTAACTTCAGTCTCTCACCGCAGATGTTTTCATTTGAAGTGCTGTTAGCAGGGCTTAAAGAGTTTCTTCTTGGTCAGAGGTTTCCTGCTCAGTTCACTGCCTTTTTTTCGTTGTAAATAAAGTATTAGTGGGGACAGTATTGTCTGTATAATAGGAAGTATTTCTTCAAACATGGTCTTGCCTGTCCTTACAATATATGTTTGGGGGCAATGGGGTTAATCAGTCTGGAACTGAAGAAGTCTCTCAGTGAAAGAATAAAAAAACCCTACCAGTAGATCACTAGCAAAGCTCTCATTTATTCACATGCTAAAAAGGAACCGTTTTGGCCATTTAGTGTCTGTTCAATGACTGTAGAAATCTTAAAATAAGATTGAAGTAACAATGGTGTCTTTACATCAACCCACAAAATATCACTGTGTAAAATGTAAAAATTTCTGACAAGAATGTGTATCAGTTGAAGGGAGAATTTGAGCAGTCTGCCTTGGAGCTCTCTCAGCCTCACAATTGTGAAGGTAAATCTCTTGTCAGCAGAGCAGGATGCTGGAAGTGGTGCTGTAGGTCCTTTCAATATTATCTCTTTGTCCACATAATTTTGTTGCAAACCAGTTTAAACTGAAGCTTTGCTTTCTTTGGTCTGCATTTGTTATGCTGTGTTGTGGCACCCACAGAGTTTGTCCACCCATGTTTGGGTGAAGCTGTCACTCCACAGAAGAGCTGCTTTGGAGCCTTCACTAGCAGTGCAAATTATATAGAAAAAAGTGAAACATTTCATGGTTTGAGCAGATCTTTCTATGCAAACAAATCAGAGGATTTGTACGTGGAGAATGTTTCCTGTTGATGAAAGCTTCTGTCTTGTAAAGATGCCTTGTAGTAACCCACTGGGGTTCACTGGCAATTTTACTAGTGGACCATTAGTTGGGATTTGTATCATCATCATGGCCAGGCTTTGTGAACTAAGGTTTGGGAAGGGCTCTCCCCACGCTTGCTGCGAGCGCGCTGGTGGCTAAAGAGGCCGATGCAAGATGGGCAAGTCCGGTTGCCAAAGGCACAGCAGAAAGTCTCCATGGGCGGTGTTGGCGAGGCACGGCTCTTTCTGCGTTGTCTTTTCTCCTCCAGACTGACCCTGTGTGTGTTCTCAAAGGAATCAGCAGTGTTATGGATGGTGTGTCTCCATGGCTCCCGATCGGAGGCCAGAGTGGACCACTGATGGTAGTCAATGTGGCCAAGGCTGAGGTGTCGCTTCAGGGAGTGCTTGGGTCTCCTCTTTGGGGCTCCTTTCTTGCGGCAGCCGGTGGCAAGTTCACTACAGAGCACGATCTTAGGGAGGTGATGATCCTCCATCTGTGTAACTTACATTGACCTTACCAAAGCTTTTGACACTGTGAGCAGAAATGGCCTGTGGCAGATCTTGGAACATTTAGGATGTCCCCCCAGGTTCCTCAAAATGGTCATCCTGCTGCATGAGGATCAGCGTGGCCAAGTCAGATATGGTGATGCACTCTCCGAGCCCTTTCCAATAACCAATGGCGTGAAACAAGGTTGCGTTCTCGCACCAACTCTGTTCACAATATTCTTCAGTATGATGCTCCAAAGGGCCACGGCAGACCTTGATGAAGAATATGGCATCTCCATCTGATACCGTACCGCTGGAAGCCTGTTCAACCTCAGGAGACTGAAGGCCCCCACCAAGACCCTCAATCACCTTGTCCATGAGCTGCTTTTTGCTGACGATGCCGCCCTCGTCGCTCACACAGAAGCAGCTCTGCAGCGCTTGACATCCAGGGATTTATATACTCATTATCATTTTGCATGGTCATTATTTTACTGATTTTGCCCTTGTGGACTGCATGGCCATTACCATGAATTAATAGTAGAATTATTAGTATAATCATAATAGTTCTGATGTTGTTGGTTGTCTTTCTGAGCCCCGTAACAGTGCACCCACATTTGTATTATCTTCTGCTGTGAAGAATGATCCTTGCACAGACTTTCAAAGTGAGTACAAAGTCTCCTTCCTCCTGGACATTACTTCCAGTTCCATTCTTTCAGTCATGTATTCAGTTCCTTTAGCTGAGTAATACTGTACTTTTAATTTATGATTTCTTCATTTTACTGCCCTCTCTGGCATTCTCATAAGCAAGCTGTGGAGGATTAATTTAGACAATCTTATTATGAGAATGGGCAAAATCACGTGGGGAGTTGAACTCCAGGAGCAGCCCTTATTAACTGGAATCATGGAATACAGAATTCATTTGTTTTCGGATGATAATGTCAGTGGGAGCAGCCAGAAGCAAGAAGCAGGAAATTGGAATTTGGAGGGATAAAGGCAAATCAGAGAAGTGAGATGGCAAACGAGGTGTAACTGAAAAAGAGGAGGAGTGTGGTTTTACATTTAGGAATCAATCATCTACACAACCCCACAGTGAGGAGCCCCTGGCATGGTCACAGCTTTGGGAACTTACCTCTTTTATTTCCAGGAAGGTACTTTTCAACAGGAGAGAAAGCAACTCTTGGCCTTTTGCTTATCCCAGATGTGTTGCAGCAATGGCTCTGGCTCCTTAGGCTTTGGTTTATGGGCACTTGGAGGCAGCTGAAGGTGCTTTTGGAGCCCCTGTCTTTCAGGAGGACCTCGGGTATAGCTGCTTCCAGGCCAAGTGGCCCCTCTTGGCTGCTCAGATGCAGCCTTTGGTCGCTGAGTTACGTGTCAGTGCTGGTGGTCTGGTATTGAGGGACACCAGAGGCAACTTGGCTCTACTTTCTCCAAATCTTGGACTTTTTTCACTTGAAATGTGCTGTAGGAACAGCCAGTCAGACTTTGAACTGCCCATCTCAAGCCTCACAATGCTGACATGCGTGGCTCAGGCAGCAAAGCCTGACAGAGGGTGAACAGACTAGACAGTGTTGGGATCTCTCTCCCTTGGCACCTCAGTGTCTTACCTAACCTGGGTAAATTTGCAGGTGAGGCATGAAACCCATTAACTGGCCAAATCAAGTATTTCATAGTCTTTATATGAAAATAATCATTAGATGTGTATATATCTCCAAAAGCAAACTCGAAAGGAATCCAGAGTGAAAGTTTAATCCATGTTATACTTGACAGCTCTTACACGTCTCTGACGACTCAAAGATTAGTTTTATCCGGGTTAATTACAGGAAGTAAATTTTTATCTTCAGTTTAATATTATAAATAGTGTCAGTAATAATTGCAGGCAAATCTTCTTCATGGTCTTTTAAAAGTAAAAAAAAACTTTGCTGTTATATGTGTACTCAACACCACACCACTGAATCTGTGGTGTTTGCAACTCCCTACAGATATAATAAAGAATTTTTTTAATACTAAAACAAGATAAGAACTGGGGTATCCATGCCCTGCCAGGGATCACTAGATTTATTTCTTTCATCATGCCCAGGGTTGACTTCTAAGACCTCCTCTGTCATCTGCTTGTGTAGCATTGTAGGTGTGAGTGTGCCTGAGAGCAGCCGCTTCAGCTTCTTCAGGGAACAGCCCCAGGTGACAAATGATTTGTGTAGCAACTCAAGTGCTGCCCCTGAGCGTCTCATTGTGGGATCATTTTGCAGGTCACAGGGCTCCCCTCTCACTGCCTCCCTTCCACTGTCCAGCATCACACCTGTCCCAGGTTCTCCCTGTAAGTGTAGGATGACCACTGCGATGGCTCTTCAGGTGTTGGAAAGAAATGCTGAGC
This sequence comes from Grallaria varia, assembly GCA_013396735.1. Classification (NCBI taxonomy): domain Eukaryota; kingdom Metazoa; phylum Chordata; class Aves; order Passeriformes; family Formicariidae; genus Grallaria; species Grallaria varia. Next base: position 191,091 of record VWZG01005817.1, on the reverse strand, counting down.
TTTGCTAGAAGAAGGCAAACAAATCTTGCAATCATTGCAACAAATGCGTCCCCCATAGATCCTGGTGGGTTCCTGCAGAGAACTTCTGAAGGACTTCTGAAGGAAAGCCAAAAAGAGTGCCATGTGTACAAGACAGTGCCAGCACCGGTAAGGGAGGTGAGACCTCATGGGTCACTTTCAGAGCTAAATCAGTGCAGGAGCTTCTGCAGAAGTTCTGGAGGAAAAGAGGCTGAGCCACCTTCTGGGAACGTTCTGTCAGCCACGGAGGAGAGGAACTGGACATGTTTTTCTCTATGATTCCAAGGACTAGCATTATTTCAGTGAACATCTCCTTGAACAGCAGAGCGAGCACTCCTGACTCCACCATCTGGACATGGCATATGGTCAGGAACCTTAGCAGGTTTTTCAGAACAGCCAAATACTGTCTGAGCTTACTAATGTGAATATTCAGCAAGGATCTCAATGAGACTATTTTGATTAAGGTAGCTAATTTTGGAGCTTACTGACAGGCTGTAGGACCAGTTGGGGGGGCATGTGTACCTAAGAGCTGACATTTGATCTGCCAGTCAGTGTTCAAAGCAGTGCCTTCACTTTTTTCTGTCCTGGCACTATTAATATCACAAACCTTGATTCTTGGGGCATTTGTACTCCTGTTCCCAGAGATGGGATCCTCTCTCTCACCTCTGTATTTACAGTGAAGTTCAGTTGCACAAGCATAGGCCTTTAGCCAAGCTTTGAGAGAGCCACTGTCCTGTCACAGCGTGGGCTCTTCTCGTTAAAAATCAGATGCACCAAATTAATTTGAGCTTGAACCTAAATGTCCTGGTACTCTTTTTGTTCTCCTCACCCATCTTGAATACCCCAGAAGCCATAGAATATGGGAGATTTCTTCTCTACAAATTCAGTTACTGAGAAATGGCATTGTGTTTTATGGATTGTATCTTACTAGAACAGGCTGTTTTACTATGGACTGTCCCAAGGAATAGGTGTATGGCTTTCCCTGTTCAGATTCCTGGATCATGGAGGGATGAGTGCCTTTCAAAGCCCTAAATAATTTGACCTTGAATGAGAAACAGAATTCAAGTACCATGCTTTTCATTCTCAGCTGCTTGGAAGTGCAGTCCTAGTGCTCTGGGTCTCCAGGGAGATGCTTTAGGACTCCCCTCAGTTTGGATTCCTACATGAGGGATTTTGCACATCCTTCCTCCCATCACTGTCCTGCTTTTCCCAGCACCTCTTACTCTTTCTTCCCTTTTGAACCAGGGGAAGGGGTGGAGTGGTCACAGTGTGAGCCAGATAAGGGAACAGGTGTAGCCCAGTGAGGTTTCTCCTGATCTGGTTTACCTTAGAGCCCCACCTCTGGAGCCCAGGTGAAAGACTAGATAGAAGTGGATGGCTGGTGCAGGAGAAAGGGCTGTTGCCCTTTCAGCTCCAGGACGCACATCTTGGTCATAAAACCACAGCAGAACTCTTGCATGTCTGCGTTCTGGGTAGACTTTTATTTCTTCAAAGCTCTGCCTGCCATTCTCCTTGCCTCCTCTTTTTTTCCTTCTCTCTGTCGCTGTTTGAATCCATGAAGCTTTTATGATTCCGTAGCTGAATCTTTTTGCAAAGCTGCCTTCACGTTGGTCGTTGGTGCGTGGTGGAAACAAGTGGCGTTTTGAGAACAGAGTGTGATGTTTGGGGTCCCCAATGCATGAAAGGTGTCAGCAAACAGGGGAGAGTCCAGTGCAGGGACACTGAGGTTGAGAAGGGATCGGGGCAAGAAGAAACCAGGGAAAGGGGGCTTGGCTTGCTGAGCCTCACGAGGAGGAGGAGGAGGAGGAGGATGGGGAGGAAGCATCTCTAGCAGCCTTCCACAGGAGGAGATCTCATGGAGAGGACGGAGCCACACTCTTCTTGGAGGTGAACAGAGAAAGGAGCAAAAGGCAACGGGCTCAAGGTGCAACAAGGAAAACCCCACCTGGGTTGTGTAAAGTTGAAGCTCCTTCACCAGCAGAGTGGTACAAGAGGCTGTACCTGGAGAGGCTGTGGGAACTCCATCCTTTGAGACTTCTGGAGTGTCCTGAGCAACCTGATGGAGTTTTGAGATTAGCCCTGCTTGAAGCAGAAAGTTGAGCTTGGTGGCTTCCAGCCATGCCTTTCAATATATATTTTTCCATAGTTTTTAAGTATTGCCAGACAGTCAGAATGTTAGTTCCTAGAACTTAAAAGTAAATTGCAGTTATTTCTCATGGCAACTTTGAGCCATAAGAAGGTATTCAGCTCATAAAATTCTCTTTTTCTGTCACCGAGTTCCCTTCTGAAAACAAGTCTTTTAATAGTGAAATCTTTCACGAGGGAGGACTGGTAATGCTTATAGGTGCATAAAAAGCTGGCAATGGTTTTTGCCAGATGTTTGGTCCTTTTGAAGAATCACCTCTGATTGTTACTTTCTTTTAATTCCCGAATATTCAAGGTTTCTGTGAGCACTGACTAGGTTAATCCTATAAGGATGGAATGTGTGTTAGGATATCTAACAGATTCCCTAGTATTAAGTGGGATGTGTAAGTAGGTTTGGCTTTTTTTTTTTTTTTTTAACCTGGTCAGATAGTTCTTTATTATCAAAGAATTCCAGGTGTTTCCAGTCCCTTTGGGAACATTGCTGGCTAAACATTCTTTATCCTCTTTGATTTGTTTAATTACAGTCATGATGTTTTATGTGGAGGGAGGGAGCTGAGAGGAATGTAAAGTATCCAGCTGTTGCTTTCTTTTTTCCTTTGAGATTTGTGTTGGTCTCCACTTTTCCACATTGATTCTCTACTACCTGCTTGCACCCCCCTTACCTGGCTCGTCCAGGTGCAGTGCCTGCTTGCTGGGAAAGGAAATGGACTTCCCTTAACCCCTGTACCTTCACCCAGGACGTTGCCACAACTCAGTAGTCTTTTCTCTGATTAATTGCTGTTTCCTCTGCGTTCTGCCTCGCTTCCTGTCTCATCTCCTTCTTATTTTACCACTTTTTCTCATGGTCATTTTCTATGGAAGTACTGAGGCCAGCAAAGACAACCTATGAAGTATCAATATAAGGAGTAACTCATGACACAGAACACATATAATCTTTGTGCTCTTTGGCTGTTAAATGCGTTTTTAATTTTCTTTCTCTAATTTCTCAGGTACAGAACATCTCCACATCTAAAGAGTTTTGTTCTAACAAATGGCATTTTGAACCCATCGTTATTTTTCAGGCTTCTGACGCTGTTGTCGAAAACGAGCATCAGCATTTTTCAGAGTGTAAACCAGAACTGCCTTGAAGTTACTCATGTTGTCCTTAAACACAGAAGACCTGTTACTGAAAGACTTTCATGTAGATGTTGGAAGTCAAGTGGGGCATAAATTGTATTAAAACTTCAATTTTTTTCTCTCTGGCCTTTTTGTAATACGTCACCAGGTCATGCTGTTGCTCAGTGTACTTTGTTCATTGAAGACCAGTTCAGTGTTCAGTCTCCAGGTCATACCTGCTTATCACTGGTGTCATCCTGTGCCTGCTTAGAGAGACCTGTTCCCATAAGCCAGGGCTCTCTCAAATCATTTGCTGATGCTGAACCCAGCTGAGCAAACATACAGACACGTGGTGTCAAGAGAGCCAGCCACAGTAAAAAAGGAATCAAATCAGGCAGCTTAAATCAGCAAGAGGTTGAGATTACAGCCCTGTCACGTCCACCCAAATGGGAGGAGAGGAAGCCCATCAGCACACGATGAAGATTTCTGTCTCCAGGTTCCTCCTCTTCACCCCTGGACAGCATCTCTGTAAGTAGTGTTTTCTTTTGGGGTGTTTGCTGTCATTTTTCCCAGCATGGAAATGGCTTTACAGTTGTGCTGTGCCCTTGCAGGCTGGATTTTAAAGCTTGGCAGTGTTACAGTGCTAGTTATGGGTTACAGCTGAAACTCATTAATGAAGGTCATCTGCAAATTTCACTTTCAAAACAGTGCACTTGTAAATACACCTGATGTTCACAGTGTTCTGTAAGGACAAATATTACCCATTTCATGTCAGGAGTTGTTCAATACACAGAGAAGGAATATATTTATGTAGGTATTTGTAATCCAATTAATTTCTGTATAATCACAGTAAAATATTTACTTCTTTTCACACAGAATGAGGTACTTCGGGATTCATAGGAAGGAGTCAGTCAGGATCAAAATGATGTGTCATTCCCTTAAAAAGGAAGGAAAAAAAAAAACCCAACTGTGAAAAAAACAGATCATGAGAATCAAGGTGAGCCAAAAAGTCTCTTTTTGCCTCTTTCCTTTATAAAGCAGTAGCACGTGATGTGAAATGAGCCAAAACACGGCAGTGTGTTTAGTAAACTTGCTGCATTCCACTTGCTGAAGTGGGGAGGAGTAAAATAAAAGCCCTTCAGGAAGAAAAAAAAAAAGAAGAAGAGTTGAATCCTTGAAAAGAGTTTGCTGGTCATCGCAGGCAGAGGTGGGTTGTAGCATCCGCAGGGAGGTGACACCCAGTGCTCTGCATTTTGGCATCACACCCAAGCAGCAAACCTGAGAATGCTTTAAATTGCCTTTTTTTCCTTTTTCCTTTTCCGTTTCTGAAGAAGAGCTCAAGATTTGAAGACAGTTTGACTTCTCTGCCCAAATCCACCCAGAATACCACTTTGAGGGGGATATCTCTTGCATCCCAGTTCTCTCATGTCTCAGTCCTTCTCAGTCTTTACATCAGGAACCTTCCATGTCAGGGCAGGACAAAGGCAGAAAGTCTCCTGTCCGAGGTAGAGAACACCTGCTTTGTGTCACAGAGCTGGTCTCACACCTTCCAGAGCGGTGCTTTCTCTGTTGCCAGCACCAGGAGATAAATACCATTTCAACCCGAGTGATAGAAAAGAATCCCAAATAGCCCAAACGGGTTTGTATCAATGCTTTAAATTGCCTGACCTGAGGTTTTTTAGTTACCTTCCAGTTGTTCCACAGCTGGGTCAAGACTGAATTCTGTCTGTAGACCCTGCTGTATTTAAATGCTTTTAAAACATAAATAATAGCTTCTTTTCAAGACTGATGGAATGAAAGTTACATCTCTTATTTTTTCATGTTTTTATGAGGTTTTTTTCTCTTCTTTGCTGCTTTACCATCTGTTTACCAAATTCTGTACTGGTATAGGCAAATAGAATTTTTCATTTTGGGATTAGTAGTTCTTACCATTAACTGATTTATAGAATTGCAACCTACACTGTGAAAGATATGGGTGAGTTTTTCAGCAGAACACTCTTGCTCCACTGAATGTCGGGGTGCTGAGCCAGCTGAAGTGTCACGGCTCTCAGGCTGCCCACTCTCTCAGTTTTGGTCTCACCATTTCAGATAGTTAGTTTCTGGGTTTGCTCTGAATTTCTGCTGGAGATTGTCCTCCTGGTGCCATCTGTGAGTGTCAGGTAAAGCACAGCTTGCACTGTTACTAAGGTGGATAGCACAGCTACCACCCTGCTTGGCACGTGGCCTTTTGAGGACAGTGAGGCAAATGATGTTTGGTGATGGTTGGTAACATAATGCAGGTCTCTGTCCTTCTGCAGTTACTTGGCCTCATGGAGACCACTTTAATATGGCTGTGGTACAGTTGCTGTTAAGACTGCAGGTCATCACTCCTCCATTCTCCATTGAAGCTGTTCAGTCACTCTTCAGAGTTTTCATTAATTCCTTAGGGGTGCATCATGTTCATTGCTACACTTATAACGATAATTGCTTATGAACAAAATGACACCTGTATTTCTTTTTAACACGTATTTTCTTCCTTTCTAGGTAAAGAAGCTGTTTTCCACTGACCTCCAGAATTCCACAGAGCAGTATCAGCCCTTCTTCAGGGTCTTGAGATGGTTGAAAAGCTTTTCTTGAGCACAGTGTGTTGTGGAGGTCAATGGAGGAGCACAGACAAACCACGTCTTCTGCTGGACAGGTCAGACCTACCAGGTCTGAAGATGCAAGAACCAAGGCATAGCTTAGAGTAGCCCTAAAGCTTCTTTAAGTTGTGCTTGGAAAACAGTTGTCTCTGCATGGCTGTTGGAGTGGAAGGAGTCATTTTAGTGTATTTAAAGCATGTTTAGTTCACACCATCTTTTCTGTAATTACCCGAGGCATGCTATTGTTACACACAATCATCTGACTTCTCCAGTATCATTCTTACTTTAATAAATTTTCAAAATATAACCTTCATATGTCTTCTTAATTATGTCTGAGTAAACTGCAATACATAGATGGGTTGGCACAGTGATACGGTTCATAAAATATAAAACTAACACAATAAAGAGCAGAGATTCACAGGCACTTTTCTCTTAATCAGATGTGCAATATTATTTGTACTTGTTTTGTGTTAGTGGCTGTGTCCTGGGTTTCCACTCCCTTGTGCCAGGGGCTCTCCAGAGCCTGCCTTGACCCCTTACAGCTCCATGTACAGCTGTCGTGCTCGGGGATAAATACTGGTGGTAATCAGTGATATCACAGCACTGCCACAGTGACTGACCTGTTCCTGTGAACTCAGAGGCATTTCTGAGAGTGACTGAGCCAAATAAAACAGTTGGCCATGGATTTTCATAAGGAGAATGAATGAAACTACAAAAAGTTGCGTGCTAGCAGCTTCACAAAGAATAACCTGTCTCAAAATGTCTGTTACTTGATTGAATGGCTGTTTTTTTTCCAGAGGAAGATCAAATAATCCTGACAGATGGAGTATATGAGTAGAAGGAAGATCATACATAACTCAGTTTGTCTGTGACTCCAGTGTTCTCTGTGTTGTTGCAATAAAATCATGTGTTTTTAGCTCTGTGGAGAAAGGTAGAATATTACAAATGATTTGAGAGTTCTCACCAAAGAGCTGGGTTTGTTGTGGAGTTATTTTCCAAATTATCTGAAGGCAGTCTGCTCGACTGGGAACACACCAGCTAACAAGGTTTGTTCTGAACACAGATTGCTTTAAGAAAATTCAACTTAAGCCTGTTTCAAGTTGTATAGAGATATGTTTCAAGAGCATAGGGCTGTTGAGCTGGATGTAAGGTAAGCATTGTATTCACCTTGTTTGGCATCATGATAATGGAGGATGCTTTTGTAGTGCTATAGGTGTGTCCTCAGTAGTCATTTTCTGTGGTGTTAACATTGTTCTGGTAAAGAAAACTCATCAACAACTTCAGAGCTAAATTGACTCAATTTCTTTATAATTTAGCATAGCAGGTCAGACTGTTTGACTCAGTGAACCAGTTTACTCCCCCCGGTTCTATAGGGTCATCCTCTTTCTAGTGCTTTTGGGTGGACTTTGGATGCCTCCTGAGAACTGGAAAGGAGAAAGCTCAGGCACAGCTGAGCAGACCTGTTTATTTCGTATAGATGGTGCAAATGAGCAAAAATTGTCTCATTTCTTATGGGACCATTCTCTGCAAATACAAATCAAGGGTAGTCAGTTCCTTCTTTACCCTCCAACCTTCCCCAAGTGGCTGGTGTACACTCAGTACGTACTAAGTTTTGCTTGTTACTTGGTCTTGGAGGAGTGGGTTGAATAGGAAATTAAGGATATTTATCCTATTGCCTGAGCTTGTTTCCGAAGCCAAGTATCAAGCCAGGCTGTTAGTACTCCCATCTGAATCTTGTTTCAAGAAGATGGACGTTATTGAAAGTGCTGTTTGGAGAACTTGAAGGTCAGAGACCTTAGTGCATGTTCAAGAACCAACAGAACCAATGTGAGAAGTACAAGGTCCTCTCCAGACTCCTCCAGCCCTGCAGTGGGTGAGACACAAAGAGCCATCACAGCTCCAAGCTGAGGGCAGTGGAAGGAGAGAGCTACATCAGCAGGCAATAGTTTTACGCCTTGATATTTTCTTTTCAGAGCAAATCCTAGCCTGGCTTTTGAAAAGGAAATGAGCAATGTGCTCTCTTCCATGCTATAAAATTCCCTACAATTTACAAAGTCAGGGAACTTGTTGCTTGACAATGTTATTGATCTACAGTGACCCTTCAAGAGGAAGAGGATGATGAATCCAGAGCTGGATTGCTGAGCACTCTGTGCTTAACAAAAGGATCTTAAGACTTTGTTCTCCTGTCTCCTCTTGCCATGAAAGGCTCTCCACCTGCTCTGTGGGAATGACATGGACATGGTGGAAGGAGGAGAATACTTGACGTGTTTGGGAGGAGGCTTCTTCCTTCTGGGAATAGAACAGTGAGGGGATGAAACAGTGGTGAGCAATTTTTGGCCAGGGCAGGGAGCAGAAGGAGCAAGAGCGTGCCTGCCACTGCCATTCTACTGCCTTTCAGCAAAGGCAGATGAGAAGCAACCACAGCATGGAGAACAAGGGAATTTGTAGAGAACCAAGAGGACCTTCTGCTTCCCGTGGACGTCAGTTCATTTCCTAGAAATGCACTTGGGCTCTGCTTCCTGTTCTCCAGCCTCTGTCCCCAGCACGTCACTGCTCCTGGCCATGGAGACGGATAGCTTTTCCACTCCAGTGTCGACCTGCTCGGTTCATTTCCCAGTGAGTTCTTACCTCCAGATGCAAGGAAGCTCCCCAGCCAACATCTTCCGTGCTCTGTGGTATCCTCACACACCACTGCCCATCAAAACGGGGATTTAAAACTGGACAGAAGCAGCTGTTGTCCACATCTGTCTGTATTTCCAGGTACAGGTATTTCATAAGGATGACTGGGAAAAGGGATGTTCCAATGGAAGAGCTGGTTGGAATGACCACCATGGGTGTTAAGATACTTCCTCAGGAATGAACCTTCATCTTTCTGGGCTTGCAGATTGTCTCAGAACTCTTGCTGGTTGTCTCCCTGGTGACCAAGGAGCCAACAAAGACATCAGCTGGACCTGATACTTGAAGAACTAGTGGGTGGTGTGAAGACCAGTAGCCTCCTTGTCTGCAGTAACCTTGAGATGGAGGAGTTCAGGATGTGTGTCGGGGGAGTTGATGTGAGGTTAATACTGTTGAATATCTTCATGAAATGACGTCAGTGATGCCGCAGAGTGCCCGTGCAGCAAGTTTGAAGATGAAAGGAAATTTGGAGCAGCGATTGATACACTGCCTAGTGATGCCCCTGTTCGGAGAGACCTCGAGAGGCTGGAGGGACAGGCTGGCAGGAACCTGAGGAAGGTGAGCAAAGGGAAATGCACAGCCCTGCCCCTGGGCTTTGTTGGAGCCCACAGGCTGGGAAGAGCTCTGCAGAGAAGGACCTGGAGGTCCTGGTTGACACCAAGTTGAACATGAGTCAGCAATGTGTCCCTGCACAACAGAAGGCCAACAGCATCCAGGGCTGCCTTGGGAAGAACATTCCCAGCAGGTCAAAGAAGATGATCCTTCCTTTCTCCTCAGCACATATGAAGTGCTCTGTATGAGGCTTCCCAGTACAAGAAACTTGACATTCAAAACCTGACAGGGCAACCTGTTTTAACTGGCCTTGCTTGAGCTGCGGGGGTTGGACTGGAGGTGCTTTCTGACCTCAACCCTCCTGTAAGTCTGTGGAACTCATTTTCCAGCTGTAAAGTGGACTGGCATTTGTTTTGGGCAGAAAGGAGTGATTGAAAGCTATTTAAAACTAATTTAACTAAAGATAGTGTCTGATCTTATGCTCCTGATAAAGGTTTAGGACACAGAGGCAAGTGACTTAGGGATTTATATGTAGGTTTCCACAGAGATGTGCTGTCAGTGCAGACACTGCAGATGCTTCAACAAGAAGGAAGAAGCCACCAGATTGGTGAGGGAAATTGTCCCCAAGCACTTGGCACAGGCACAGCCTGTGAGTCTGGGGTAAACCATGAGAAGGGTCTCATGCAAGTCAGTGCTGTACTGAGGGACCTTTACCATGGGCTTCCACGTGTGAGTAGCTGTGGGGGCTGTGAAAATGATGCTTTCAGGAGTATTTGGGAGATACAGGAGAGTGAGTCCGTTCAGTTTGGAACAGCGTTTTGAGTCTTTGAATCCCATTTGGAAACTCGGTGCATCTTCTAAGCTTGAGTGGTTTTGAAAACCCATGAAGAGTGATCAGTCCTCCAAACTTGACCATAAAACCACTTAATGCATTTTATTCTACACTGTTGGATGTTTTATTGACCTGTTCTGCACCACCAGATTTTTCAGCAACAGATTAGAAAAAATTACTAAGTCCCCATTTGGTTTTCTTGAATGAATAAATTCTGGAATTTTATGTACATATATGGCTAAATTTTAGCCTGCATATAATTTTGGACTTTTGTATTTGGACAAATTTGTTTGAAGTGTGTTTGTATATTTCAACATGTCTTGCATATTCCGATTTTTTCACCCTCCAACTCCGATGTTTGGTGTGGTGTGTGTGGCCAAGGGAGCCCTGATTGGTACTGACTTCAGGTACCTTGAGATGCTGGCAAAGCTCCCTGTGGTGAAGACTCACAGGCCCCTCAACCTGTGTCGACACATTTTTATGGATAAAAGTGGAGTAATAAGTGTGTCCAAAGTGGAGATGGTTCTCCGTGAGTGACTGTTGCAGCTCCTGTCCCAGGGAGAGCTCAGCCCTCTGCACAGAGCTGAGCTTTGCTCCCTCTGGGACAGGAGCAGTTTGGAGCTGTGGGGGATGGAGAAGTGTTTGGAGGTTCTGCAGAGCAGCCACTGAGCTCCCACTGACAACTGTCTTCTCCTCTGCCTGTTTGCAAGTGCTTTTGGTTTGTGCCTTGCCAAAAACAAAGTAATACCAGAGGAACCTGAATTCAGGCAGAATTGTGGGCTCAGACTTTTTGTTGGCATCAGGAGTCTCGTGCCAGTCCTTGCTGGCTGTGTCTTCATCCCTCACGCAGCATTGCCTGTGTCACCTCCCATGTCAAGGTGCCCCCATGGAGTAGGACATCCAGGGACCACACTAGATCAAGGAGATGGGGGTCCCAGATCCATGGACTGAAGAGGAATGTATACCTGTAGAGTTGAAGGTACCCCTCCTTCGCCCTCCTCCCAGCTTCTGCACCAGCCCGTCCTCTTCCTCTCAGAAGCATCTTCCTTCTTTCCTTCTTCCTCCTTCTGCCCCCACCACTGGGATCCAGCCCAGCCTTTCCCTGGGTGGCTCTGCCTGCTGCAGGACGGGCTCCCTGTGCTCAGCTCCTCCTGCAGCCGTGGCAGTGCCAGGGGCCAGCAGAGCAAGACCACGTTGAGGGGCCGGTGCTGCAGGAGAAGGGGCTGCCCCAGGTCCCACTGCAGGTGGGACACTGCCTGTTGTCCTGGTCTTCTCTGCCCTCCCTCCTGCCTTCCCAAGTGTCTTATGGATCTCTCCTAGGATTTGTTGGTGCAGGTCAGATAAGAGCAGGGCACGAGAGGGCCCAGAAGGGGCACAAAGCACTTCTCCTACCCTGTGCCCCTGTGGACCATCAGACTGGCTGTGCTCTCACAACCTCCTGGCACAGGAGCCCTCCCAGATGAGGAGCAATGTGATGATTTTGTTGGCCATTTTTTGTACAGAGTCTACAGTCAGTATCCTTTCACTCCAGGCACTGCCTGTTTTACCTACTCATGGATGCTCCAGGTCTGGCAGCCTCCAACCCTTTGTGTGTCAGTGACTGCCCTGCACATCCTCCAGCCCTCTCTGTGTGTCAGTGACTGCCCTGCACAGCCCTTTCCATATCAGTGACTGCCCTGCACACCCTCCAGCCCTCTCTGTGTGTCACTCACTGCCCTGCACACCCTCCAGCCCTCTGTGTGTGTCACTCACTGCCCTGCACATCCTCCAGCCCTCTCTGTGTGTCACTCACTGCCCTGCACACCCTCCAGCCCTCTCTGTGTGTCACTCACTGCCCTGCACACCCTCCAGCCCTCTCTGTGTGTCACTCACTGCCCTGCACACCCTCCAGCCCTCTGTGTGTGTCACTCACTGACCTGCGCAGACTGTCAGGGCTAAAACCATCTCCAGGAGCTGACCCTGGCACTGTGATCTGCTGTGCAGTAGGACAGCAAAGCATTTGCTTCTTGCTTGATGAGTGGAAGGGTCTTGGGCTTGGCTTGGGCTGTGGCCATGCACTAACCTGGCTGTGCCTTCCTTCCACAGGGAACGATCTCTTCCTGGTGGCAGTCCATGAGCTGGGACACGCGCTGGGGCTGGAACACTCCAACGACCCCAGTGCCATCATGGCTCCTTTCTACCAGTACATGGAGACACACAACTTCAAATTGCCCCAAGATGACCTCCAAGGAATTCAGAAAATCTATGGTGAGCAACTCTATCCACTCCTCTGTTTACACCAACCTGGAGCCTGGGGAGTATTTTACAATTAGTCCCCAAAATTCCTGCAGCTGGTGGGCTGGATTTCCTGCCATAGCTCAGTGGGGAACTGTTTAAAGCTCTTGACCCAGAGCTAAATACCAGATGACTGTCCCAGTGGCAATCTTTGCATCAGTCAGGATCACCAGATCACCGTGGTCCCTCTGCTGCTCCATCCCTCCCGGTGTCCCCAAATCAAGGAGCACCAGAAAGGGAAAAACAGGCTATTATTGTACCCGAGGTTTGTCTGTTTGGAACAGCCAGTGCCAAAAAAAGGGAAGGAGTGCAAAGAGCGTGGAACATCAAGGAAAGGTAAAAAGTATTTATGCACTCTTTTTTTTCTCCTCGTTATTTAGAAAGGAGGGATAAAAAGTTTGCATCTGCTTAGGTTACACTTCTTTCAGTCTCCAGCCGACCGTGTGCAGCATGTGCCACAAAGATACTGGGCTTAAGTTAAAGAGAGCAAAGGAGGCAAAGAGATTATGGGGGAAAACCAAGGGGCTGGAGATATTGTAGTGCCATGTGATGGGATCTTGAATACCCAGGTGTGAGAGCAGGCACTTGCAGAGAATTATTGACTGGAGGAGACCCTGGGAGCAGAGAGAAATCCAAGTATGAGGAGCCACAGTCAAGGGCAGATTGAGACTAATGGCTGCAGTCTGTGACAGGCCATGAAAAACAGGTTTTTCCAAACATCCCCAATTTCATTTTTTGGGGAAAGTACAAGTTTGACAGAGAGTTTACTTAATAAATGTAGGGTAGAGCAACTATGCGACATTTGCAGTTGCTGGACAGATGGAGTCAAATAGTAGCTCTCAGAACCAGTGAAACGGATTTTGTGTGGATTAGATGTGAAAAAAATACTTCCAACATGGTTGGCAGTGGGAAAGCTGGTGTGCCCAAGGGGTTGGTGCTGGGGTCAGTGGCAGGCCTGACACAAGTCAACGTTTGCATCAGGGATCTGCCAGTGACTTTGAAATTACTGCTAATAGAATTTGTGCCAAGACCTGTAAGACTAAAACAGTGCAGCAAGACCTTAGAGGTCAGAACTGTATCTCAACTGTTCAGGTCAGATTTGGTGTTCACTTGTGACTGGATTGAGATCCATCTGTTCAAGTGTGCGTGGCTGCAGAAGTCTCTTTCTGGGCTGGCTTCTCTGACTCCTTCTGGGCAACAGCAAAAACCAGGCATTTGCAGAGTGCAGTGCAGATACCCAAGTAAGGTCCCACCTGTAACATAACGTGGTTTGAAGTACACCCCGGGGAAATAACTCTTCCTGTGGATGCAGCAGAATATTTCTCCTTGTTGCTCATTACCAGGATGAAGTTGCTTGACAGTTGTCCTGTGGCATCAGTTAATTATGAACACATTAGCATGGTATTTGCTCAGGTACTCAGGATAACAGAGAGTCTGGAGAGTTTTGAAATAAAGTGCTGGGCTAGTAAATGTTAAACTTCCATTAGGTAACATACAGAAGTGTTAATTTCTGAAAGCTCCTAAAATGTCATTGTGCTGTTTCTATTTTGAAATGTTGATTTAGTTCCTGTGAGCTTTGACGAATCAGAAAGAAAAACCCATAATTTCTCGCTGACAGTGAAAGTGCAATCAAGAAAAAATTACTGGTTTCTCTTGTTTCATTTTTGGAAGGTGAGCAGATAAGGAGCTGGCAGCCAGGCTGCTGCTCTTTTGGGGTCCAAGCCAAGATCAGCTGGGGCTCAGCTGGGACCAGCACTCCCTGAAATGGGGCTCCCAGGACCAGGGTTGGGGGGAGAGTTGCCAAATAAGACCGATGAGGACCATTAGAATATACCAGTGTCTTCAGGGCCCTGGCAATTGGTGAGAGCCCTGCACAGCTCTTGTGCCCAGCTGGGACAGAGCAGAGCTCAGCACTCGCCCCTGCCTTGGCAGTGGCACCAGGGCACCTCCACTTGTTTGTCACCACGTAGTGACATTCAGCTGCAGCCACGGCCCCTGCTGGGATTCTCTGTGTGCAATATCATAAGCTTGAAATTTTAACTCAGCTTGAAAAAAAAAACTGGTGGGAATTAGGAATCTGTTTGTTGACTGTTGTGGCATCACATAAGGCTCTTCTCGGAGGCCTCTGAGCTGGAGTGGGCTCTGTGTGGTGTTGTGGAGATAACTCATCCTGCAGGGTGAAGGAGCAGCTTCTGCAGCAGGACCTTTGCTTCCCCTGGTAGAGATTTTTACCCTTAGTGCGGAGTTACAGTCCCAAAAATAAAGCTGAGTTTAAAATTAGGTTTTACTCTTATGAATCACAAAGAAAGTGTGGGAAATGCAGGTGATGCTTCACCCTGGAACCAGAGATGGGAGAACATGACCCTTCACCTGACTTTCTTAGAGCTGAGCAGGGTCTGCTGAAACAGCCTTTTTGTAGCTTTAGCAGGAACGTTCAACTAATGTGTTTTATTTCCACAGTGCCACTCTGCTTTGTTGTGCCTTGGGAATACCAAAAGCCCATCTACCAGAGCCCCTCTCCAAAAATCCAGACCTCCTGATTTCTTGCTGCTTTGACATCCTCTACAGTGTAGCAGCATGTGCTCAATACATATTATTTATGAACCTGCTATGCAAAATCAGTCATAAAGCCACTGTCTTACCTGTAGCATCCTTTCTAAAAAGTAAATTCCATTAAAACTTCCAGTTTTTCATTCCACTGAAGTTGCTAGAACAAAGAACAGAGCTTAAGTCCATTTGTCTCCTTCTTTTGAGAATGATGTTTCAGATTTTTCATGTCATATCTGTGATTATCCATTAGAAAAGAAATATGTCTAGATCTGTCCTACAATGATTTGTTGAATTTTTAAGTTATTTTCTGCTGGATTTATTTCAAAGCTCACCTAAAGATACAGTCTTGTTTATGCTTCATGCTGTTTAGTATGAGATCAATGTTTAAAATGTTATTTGCACTTTTGAGCTACTGAGGACAAGGCCAACAGCTCCCTGTGTGTGACAGAACAGCTCCTAAGTCAGCAATAGTCCCATCTCCTGACAGGTGCTCCCTGTCACATGTTTCTTGACAAAACCAGGAAATATCAGGACTGTTCTTTAAATGTATTTCTTAGAAGGATCTCTTCCTCTCTGTGTACCTGCCCATGTCACAAGTGACATGTCCAGGAGGGAATTCATCTGGAAGTAACCCCCTGGGTATCTGTGAGTTGCCCCTTGACTTTGGTAGTGCTGACATTGGGGCAGCAGGGGCTGCACTGCAGGTGGAGAGAGGATGCTGAGCCATGGCTGTGTCCTACAGCCCGACCTGCTGCTCCTGCAGCTCTGCTCCTGTCCTGGCAGGAGGGTGACCCATGTGGGGGTTGCTCTCTTCTCCCGAGTAACAAGTGGCAGGATGAGAGGAAACATCCCCATGTTGTGCCAGGGGAGGTTTAGATGGAATATTAGGGGATATTCCTTCACAGAAGGAGTGGTCAGGCCCTGGCACAGCCTGCCCAGGGCAGTGGTGGAGTCACTATCCCTGGAGGTGTTCAAAAAATGTGTAGAAGTGGCACCTGGGGATGTGGTTTACTGGTGGGCTTGGCAGTGCTGGGTCAACGGTTGGACTCGATGATCTTGGAGGTCTTTTCCAAAACTAATGATTCTGTGGTTCCATGATTCTTCATGTCCTGCTCTAAGTACTGGTTTGCAGTGGGTGGTGAAGCAACCTCTCACCTGGGAGTGACTCTTCTGACACTGTGCCTGAGGGGCAGAGGGCTTGGCATGATGTGCAGAGGAAACTCAAAGTCCATGTGTCTGCTTAGCCAGGTCATTACCTTCAAGGCCTTTTCAAAGCCCAAGGGAAGGTCTCCTAATCACTCAAAGATAGACCAGCCTGGAGACAACCTCAAGGATGTGGCTCATCCCAAATCTCATGGAGGATGTGTCAGCCTCACACATGTTTGTGCAGCTCGAGAGGAGAGCTCCCAGTCAGTGTACGTGATGTTGGATGAGGTCCAGGGCAGTCATGGAACCACACCAGTCCCTGGCCAAGGAGCTGGACAACACCTGCTTGAACAACCTGGGACTAGCAGGGCATCGTGCCTGTGAGCAAACATTGCCTTCATAACCTCCCTCCCCTTTTCCCAATGGCAGCCCATGGAGATCCTGGTAATCTCCAGATCTTTGTAACCTCCATCCCAGGTCCTTGTAACCCACAGCTATGTGTGAGGTGGCTTGTGAGGAGACAGCAGAAAGGCTGGTGGGGACAGTCTTTCTTTCCATGTGGTGACACTGCGTTGTGAGTGGCACCACCAGAGCAAGCCTTGCTGTCGTGCAGGGCCTGGAAACACGAAGTGTAGGACTGACCTCTGGCAATGCCCTCTTGGACATGGAGAGGGAAAACAGTAACAACCAAGACCTCGTTGTAGAAGCTGCAAGATCTGGGACTTCTGGATCCGTGTCCCACGGTGCTGTGCTCGTAGGAGGAGAGGGGAAGGAAAATGCTTGGCAATAAGAGAGCTGGAGGGATATATCCTGGTGCCACATCTCTGGCACGTTGCAGAGATACAAGGCCCCCTCCCTCTTTGTTGCATCACTTCATTTGCACCTTTCCTCCAGTCCAGAGGCTCTGTTGGAGCCAGCAGGAAACAGCAGAGTCCACCTCTGGTGCATCCACCTGCCATATGCCAGATCTCCATTCCCATTCTTCCGTAAAACAGGGAGCCTGGTGCCCGTGCTGTCCTTGGGCTCCACCTGACTCCTGGAGGACTCTGCCAAAGGAGAGGCTGAGGGGGAGCCCACCTCCCTTGGGGAGTTTCTCAGCTGATGGGGAGCACTGCTGTGTGTTATGGCTGGCCAGGAAATACTTGTCCCATCCTCCAGATCTTCCCTAGTATAGAAAAATGTTCTGTTTTGCAGTAGAGCAGATGTCAGTCTTCTGGAAGTTTTTCCAGAGGGGAACTGGGCTGCAAAAACCACAGCTGAAGCATCTTGCAGAACCCCAACCTCTCATCATTTGCCTGTCTAAGTCTGGGAATTCTGGACCCAGTTTTCTGGTGCCCATTGTGAGGTGAATCCCCTTGTTCCAGAGCATTCCCTTTGGATTAGAGCAAGGATTTCAGCTCTGGGTGCTTGTCTCCCAGGTCAATGCTCTACCAGAGGAGGATGTCTCTGTGGAAGGGCTTGAGAAACCCTTCCTGCCACCCAGTGATGATCAGCAGGGGCCTCGAGTATCCCCCTGTTGGGTGTGCTGGGGCTGCTGGGGCTTGTCCTGCAGGCTGCACTGGGGCAAGGTCACAGCCTGCCTGAGACAGCCCTTTCACTGTGCTGCTGAAGGCTAAGCCCAGAGCTGCAGAGTGCTCTGTGGATGAGTTTATTGAGATGAGTCCTTCCTGAGCCTGCAGTTTTGGGGACTTGTCCCCACGGTAGCTTGTTGGCAGCTCTTTCATGGCACATGGACAGGGCCCGCCCTGCACTGCCCTGGAGCCTGCAGAGCAGCCAGGGGGGTTCCTCTCACTCTCCCTGGCTTATTTGGATCATCTGTTTTGATTTGAAACTCAGGAGTACCTGGAGTGCCCGTGTACCTGGAGAGCTGGGTCACTCCTGGCAGAAACACGTGGGCAGCTCAGCTTTTTGCAGCCAGAAACCTCCTGTGTGTTATTCAAAGCGTAACTGTAGCCTGGGTGGTATTTTTGTTCTTGGAGTGGATATTAAGAAGATAAAGGCAGGCATTTGTTTGCCAATGGATTATTGTCTGCCCTGAGCTGATCCCCCGGGAGCCGCTGGCTGTGACATGCTGAGCCTCCAGACAGGTGCTGTGCAGTTGAGGGAACACTCTGTCAATAGCCAGGAGGACAGCACAACTATGTTTTGTCCTCAACTATCGACACAGTGGCTCCTAAATGCCTCCTCTCTCTGTGTTATCTTCACAGGTCACCTTGCTATTCAGATGGTCTGCGACAGAGGAAGCATGAAGGGAGGAGGCAAAGTGCCAGTGGCGGGAGTCACACTCTGAAGGTGATCTGCTGTGACCCAAAAGCTTTCTGACATTCTTTGCCTTGGTTCTGATAGAGGGGAAGAAAGTATTCTTCTCCACACAGTGTCTGTAAAGTCCCAGAAAGTTGCTTCCCTCTGGAATGTAGTTTCCAGCTCCAGGAGGTTTCTTACCTGCTTCCCGTGTGGAAGTGGCTGCAGGTCCAGTCCCAGGGGTGGGTTTGGCTCTGGTGCTGGGATCACACATGATAACCAGGTGACTGTGTTGCAGACCCTTGCAATAACCTGTCTCACTTAGGGTTTTTTTCCCAATGAGATTTTTTTCCCTCTGACTGATTCTCTGGAGTTTCTTGGAAGTGTAGTGGCAGAGGCTGTGATTCCCTGTGATAAATACTACGGTGCCAACATCTCTGAAGTGACTCCTTGTTCACATTTTCATCGCTGCTGTTAATGATAAATCTGTTCCATCCTGCCTTGAGATGTTTTGAAGGCAGGTTACTGTGATGAGATTCTGGAAATAAGAGAGACTAATGGACCCGAACGGAAGGGTCTGTTCATTCTGCTTTCATGCCAGGTTGTGCTCTACAGTGCTTAGGGTCCTGGAAGGGAGCATCTTTCTCCACCAAGGGACGGGCTGTGCTTCTGCTTTCCACCCCCCTGCCTGGTCACTCTGCTCCTCTACTCTTTACATGTGCACAGCTGTAGGATCATCTCCTGCCTTTAGCCACACTCAGTGACAAAGTGAAGGCAGAAATTAACAATAAAAACAAACACGTATAAGCAGATGGGACTGGACAGGACACTCAGTGCCATGATCTAGTAATCACAGTGGTGTTGGATTAAGGGTTGGACTTGATGATCTGAGAGGTCTCTTCCAACCCAGTTGATTCTGTGATTCTATGATTTAATCCTCTCTTGTGTAAGCATGAGAGGAGGCAAGCCTTTAATCAGAATAAATTAGAAAACCCCAAACACATAAAAACAAGACAAGAAGCAAAAGACAACATGCCTGGCTGGCAGGGACATGCAGTGAGAGGAATATTTCACAGAATCACAGAATAAGTCGAGTTGGAAGGGACTCACAAGGATCATCGAGTCCAACCCTCAGCCCTGCACAGGACCATCCCCAAGAGTCACCCCCTGTGCCCCAGAGGATCCTCCAAAGGCTCCTGGAGCTCTGGCAGCCTTGGTGCTGTGCCCACTGCCCTGGGCAGCCTGGGCAGTGCCCGACCACCCTCTGGGGGGAAGAGCCTTGTCCTGAGATCCAACCGGAGCCTGCCCTGACACAACTCCAGGCCATTCCCTGGTCCCTGTCCCTGGTCCCCCCAGAGCAGAGATCAGTGCCTGCCCTACCTCTGCCCCTTCAAGGAAGTTGGACCTGCACTGAGGTGTCCCCTCAGTCTCCTCTTCTCCAGCTGGACACCCCAAGTGCCCTCAATGTCCTTACACGCTGCCCCTCCAGACCCTTCCCCATCCCCGTGTCCCTCCCTTGGACACTCTCTGATGGCTTCAGACCTTCCATATATTGTGGTGCCCAAAACTGCCCCAGCATTCAAGGCGAGGTCACCCCAATGCAGAGAAGAGTGAGAAGTGAAATATTTGAAGTGAAATGGCAAAGTCTGCTCCCCAGCAGGTTGCTGCCCACCTGCAGCACGTGTGGGCAGCCTGGCCAGTGCCAAGTGTGCCAGCCTGCCTTGGGCAGGGCCAGCAGGGAGGATGTGCAGGGCACAGCCTCCCATGTGGGGCCTTGTGAGGAACAGAGTCTCAGCCCCAAATGGGTTTTCAAATGAGAGTTTATTATATGGTGAAAGCAAACAGTGCTGGGTGTGGGGGAGTGTCTGCTCTGCCAAATCACACACCAGATACAAAGTGTGCCAGACATTTATTCAGTTACTCCATACATATTCATTACCTCATAGGAATACGTATTTTATGTTCATTTACTATCTCAGTAATGACTTCACTCTTCTCCACGGACACCCCCTTGTCGTGGGGGAGAAGCTTGCGTGCCCCTGTGAGGCTGTGAGCT
>VWZG01005817.1:150156-170734 GCA_013396735.1 Grallaria varia | reverse complement strand
CAATGGAAGCCACAGAGCCAACCCTGCATGCAGGCGGTTCCACCCTTGCAGCAAGTGTGGGTAGAGCCCTTCCCAAATCTTTGTTCACGAAGCCTGGCCATGATGATGAATGACTTCACTATAATTCATGTAGTACCTGACAAGAGTTACAAGAATTTAGGGAGTCTAACTGACCTAACATCAGTCTTACCATTATTCATGTATCCCCTGATAAAAGCTTAGATGACCCCTAACCCCAGTCTTCCATAATTCATATATCCCCTGATAAAAGCTTAGATGACCCCCAACCCCAGTCCTCCATCCATAATTCTGTATGGGGTGTAGTTGAACTAATCCGTTTGTTTTATTTCTTTATGGGGCTGCAATTAACCCATTTGTTTCTTTACTGGCACGAATCATATCCATACCTATCACAGGCCTGACTTGGCATCTCTCCCCACTGCTCCAGCAGATGTTTGCATCATGTGAATCCCTGGTTCGTGTGAACCTTTGCTGTGGGGCACCATCCTGACCGTGGTGCAGGGCTGCCTCTGCCTTGGCAGCTCTCTGTGTGCTGGTTCAGGGGCATCTTAGAGCTAATTGAAGCCTTCACGTGGGTCCTGTGGGCAGCAGATGCTCTTTGGACTTTCCTCTCTCTGCAGGAGACTCTGGCAGGCTTTGGGCACTGAAGGTGGGGATGGGAGCTGTCCAGCCCAGGAGGTCCAGGGGTGGCCTCGCCTGTGCAGGGACAGTGAATCTTTGGGAACTCCAGGAGATGTTACATTTCCAGCATCTGAGCGCAATAGTGCAGTCCCTTTTCTGCACCTTACTGTCAGATTCCCTCTGTCACCCATCAGACACATCCATCAATTTTCTTTAGACATTGCTCCTGTCTCGCAGGTTTTTTCTTTAAAATAGAGGGAGAAAAGATTAATGTCATGTCTTGATCTTACTGGTCATGGTCATCTCTGTAAAGCTCCGTTCTTGCTCTCTTCTCCTCTCAAAGTGGGGAGCTTTTGGCTTGTTATTTTTGGAAGTCCAGAGCTGCTGGTTGGTTTGAGCATCTCTATCTGTTTGTTGTGCCTGAGCAGCAGAACCACCCCGACTTGGCAATCCCTCCCTTTGGAATTCTGTGCCTCTCCGCGGTGACCTCTTGGGTCCCTCCCAGCCAGTTCCCTCGGACAGAGGGGTCCCTCTCCCCACTGCAGAGGGCACAGCTTTCCCTGCTCTAGGGCAGCAGGGCCCTTGGGGTGCTCCTCACAAACCTTGCAGTGGAGCTGCTGCCTCCCACCACACAGGGGTCGGAGCTGGAGCTGGTGGCAGCGTCCTGCAAAATGACAAAGAGCTGCCTGATGAAATTGTTCCCCTGTATCAGTTCATCTGACCATCAGAGAGGCTCTTCTGAGCCATCTGTGGCAGCAGGAATGGTTTGGTCAGTGCACAGCAGTGGTGGCCTTCTGCAAAAGGGAGGAAACCAAAAGCTGCACGTCCCCTCTGTTTCTGCAGCCGTGTGCTATAGCTGGTCCTTGTGTCAGTCTGTTGGCGGGGGAATCCTGCCATGGAGGGCAGGCATCAGGGTTTGCCCAGTGTTATTCACCAGACACATCCCCTCAAAGCCCTGGGGGAGGCAGCACAGGAGTGAAAGGCTCCTGCTGCTGTTTAATGAGAGACTGCAGCGTGCAGTAAATTATCCCCTTACTTTTGTGAGGAACAGAGTCTCGAGCCCGAATGGGTTTCCGAATAAGAGTTTATTACATGGTCACAGCAAACAGCGCTGGGTGCGGGGAGGAGTCTCTGCTCCCCCAGCTCGCACACAGATGCAGAGCATGTCAGGCCTTTATCCCGTTATTTCATACATATTCATTACATCATCTACATACTTCAGGGTGCTGTGCTAAGCAGTCCTCAACATACATTTCTTTGGACAGCTGTGGCTAAGTTACTGTGTCAGCTCAGTCCGCTCTCGTTACACACCCGGTAATAATTCGTGTATTCCCCAACAAAACGCTCAGGGAGGCCCCACAACAGCCCTATCGTAATGTTTGTACTTTTTGACAAGAGCTCAGGGAAACTCCTGACCTCGTGACCACCTCCCAACAGCCCGTTTATTTCTTTAGGCGTGCTGCCATTCACCCATTTATTTCTTTAGGGTGGCTGCAATTCACCCATTTATTTCTTTAGGGGGGCTGCCATTCACCCATTTATTTCTTTAGGGGGGCTGCAAGCTACCCATTTATTTCTTTAGGGGGGCTGCAATTCACCCATTTATTTCTTCAGGGGGGCTGCAATTCACCCGTTTATTTCTTTAGGGGGGCTGCAATTCACCCGTTTATTTCTTCAGGGGGGCTGCAATTCACCTGTTTGTTTCTTTAGGGGGGCTGCAATTCACCTGTTTGTTTCTTTACTGGCCCGAATCAGATCCATACCCATCACACGTCCCAGTCTAGACTTCTCTTTCCTTAATGCAAGCTTTTCTTATCTTCACCGAGTGTGTAAATCGCTGCCTTTCGGGCTTTTTTCACTCAGGTGCTATCTCTGGCCCCAAGGGACATCGTTTGGCATCCAAAACAGGTCGCCAACATCCTGCTCCTTTCGTTGTCGGAAGCGGGCGCTGAGTGGTGCTCCCACTTCCCGCCTGACCATCCCAGAAGCCCAACTGGCTTTGTGCAGGCTCTGTCTGGGAGCCCTTTCCCCATTCCCAGCCTTTCCTCTGTGGCTTGTCCCACTGTCCCAGCTCAGTCCTGCGTCCAGGAGGTTTCCAGCATCACCAGACGTCCAGCTGATCGATGTGAGGTCCTGTGGCCCTGCGAGCAAACGAGAAGAGCAGGAATACGAATACCAGCAGCACATCTGGAGATAAACACATGCAAATATCTCTGGAGATACATTCGGGGGTGAAAATGAGTTAAACATCAGTGCACGTGGTGGGAAACTATTGGGGGGTAAAATTGGAGGTAACCCCTAAGGCAGGGAACGAACGTTTTAAGATAAACTGAGGCAATTGGTAGTGGACGGGTAAGAGAAAATTTTGGGGTTAAATCTGAGGTAAACTGTAGCAGAGAGAGTGAAAATACTGAGGTGAAGTCAAGGAATCAGTAGTGGACAGTTTGGAAAAGTATTGGGGATAAAATCTGAGGTAATGCATAGAGGAGAGAAAGAACTTATTGAGGGAAATTAAGGGAACCAGTAGTGGACAGTTAGGGAAAATTTAGGGGTAAAACTTGAGGCTTTACCTCCAGGTTGAGGTTTTACATTACCATCCAATGGAGTATTTAGGGAGGGTGTTAAGCAGATAGGATGCTGAAGACTTGACAGCCCACTTGGTGTAGATTTTGGGGAAGGAGGTGGTTTTGTGGATCAGCTCTTGCTCTGCCCTGTGATGCCTGTTTGCAGCTGCAGCATCCTGGAGGTTCTCCAGAAATGCATCTTCAGATGTAGCTTGGTCCAAAGGGGCTGCTTTTCATGAACTCATGAATTTTATGGTCTGCTGAGTTCCTGAATGGGCACTGACCGGCTGAGAATGGAAAGGATGAGCAATACACAGTGTAACATTATTATCCATTTCATGTAGACAGCCTTCCAAGGGTAATTATCAACTGAGAATCCTCATCTAAAGTATTTCTGTGAGCAATATTTGATGTCTTTTAGTAAAGCTCTGGAACAAAGTAAACAAAATAGTTACCAGTCAAAGTTGCACATGACCCAAAATAGCACACGATGAGGACAAGTTACCGTGTTCATTGTGGGTTGAGGACCCATTTGAAAAGCTTTGGAAAAACCTTGAAGAAATAAAAAGATCCATTTGAAAGGTTTTAGAAAAGTATTCTATCTCAGGATCTTAAAACAAAAAGCCATTGCAGCAACAGGCCAAAGGAACAGCTCTAGTTAGCTCATTAAGGGGAATGTTAAAAGCATCCCCATGAAGATCTATAAATGATTAAATATTGCCACTGGAGATAAGAAAAACACTGAATCTAAAGCTGCACAAACAGAGGCAATGGGTAAGACACAGACTTTAGCAGTGACAGAGATTAATCATTAGAACAGTGGGCTGTGCATTAAAGAGGATTTTCTACACTTGAAATATGGAAAATGTGCTGTGTCTGCCCCAGGAACTCTGGGCTCATAGCAGGACTCACAGGTGGAGGTTTCTGGCCTGGCACTGCAGAAGTTGGACTGTATCATCCAAGTGGTATTTTCTGGACGTCGTATCCACGAAATCTGCACAGGAGACTCTCACTGTTACATCCTTATTAACAATTAATAGAGTCACTTTCTCTGATGATTTCTTTGCCATGGCTGAGAGGATTCTCACTAACCCAGTTAACCCTTCCAGGACATGTTAAGCCCTCATTCATTCTAGGAACCTTTTGGAAACCAAGTGTTCAAGAGCTGAGTTGCCACAGGGACTTGGGCATCTAACCATCATTGGAGGCTGCATAATTTCCATAGTTCAAAATGTTTATGTACAAAAGTCCTCTTCTAATCCCGCAGGTGGGTGGCCTCCATGGGCATGTCAATCCTTCCTCACCAATCCCTTCCCTGGCTATGGACAGTTGCCCACCTGGAGGTGACTCTTCCTGTGAGGATGAGCCTTGCCCAGGGCAGGTGTTCATGGGCTCCAGGTGGGCTGTGCTGTGCTGCTGGAGCCCCAAAGTGACACTAAAACGTCACCTGTGACAGCCAGCCCCAGTTCTGCTCCCAGGTGGGGGTTTGTCTCAGAATGAGACCGAAACCATGACTCCTGTAAATAAACAATCTCGGGTATAAAACTCACCCAAATCCCTTGGTTTTAGTAGCCTTCTGTTTATTGCTGTATTAACTCCCGGCCTTCCCTGAGAAGCAGCAAGAAATCTGTGACTCTCTGAGTGAGACTTGGCCCAGACTTTCCCTGTCAATGAAATCATCCCCTGGCAGAGGCAGTTTAAGAGCAGAGCTCTGCTCCACTCTAACTCACTGGTGTTTTTAAAGCTCTCTCCATTCCTGCAGCCTTTAAAACTCAGAGCTGAGCTGGAGAAGGAGATCTGTGCTGGGAGGGCATCATTTCAATGCCAGCAAGGCCCCATGTCAGGGCTGTGTGTTGGGGTGTTCTGAAAGCACAGGTTGCTGACTGAACTGGAGTAAAGGAATTACTTTCTAATTTCCAAACTCCCTGCAGTTCCCCTTTAGTGTAGCATTGGTTTTCACACCTTAACTTTTTTCTAGTTTTGCACTGGGGGTTTGGGGTTTTTTTGTTGCCTTTTTTATGGTTTACTAAACATTTATTTTCAAGGGTTATCATCTTTCACTTCAGTTTGGAACATGACTGGTGTGACTCCTCCTTCCTTTTGGCTCCAGCCTCCTTGGGAAGACCTACAAAAACATTCTGGCTCTTCTTCAGTTCTTATCACTCACCTGTTTTGGGACATCTTTCACATGTGGATGCCTCTTGTTCTGCTCCCCATCTCTAGGCAATGAGCTCTCCATGAGGACTGTGTAAACCCCTGGCAATGCTATCCAGCCACCCTGGTGCCTTTTAAAGCTTACATGGGAAGCACAGAAAAGCCGACCTTGTCTACTTTGCTAAATACTTTCCTTTTCACTTCTAGGTCCTCCCATTGAGCCTCTGGAGCCAACCAGGCCTTTACCAACTCTTCCTGTTCGCAGAATTCACTCGACTTCGGAAAGAAAACATGAGAGACAGCCACGACCTCCCAGTCCTCCTCTGGGTGACAGGCCAGCTCTCCCTGGCTCCAAACCGAACATCTGTGATGGCAACTTCAACACCGTGGCTCTCTTTAGAGGAGAAATGTTTGTTTTCAAGGTACTAAGAATTCCCACTTACCCACGAGTCTTCCTTCAATTTTATCACTGGAAAAGGTTAATAGTAGTGAGACTAGAAATGTCCATGAAAACAGCTCTGTTCCTCTGAGGCTGAAGAATGAGCAATATTAGAAGGAAATGTGAGCAGATTGGCTCTGTAATCTTTGGAATCTGTGCCTGATGGTATTCGGAAGGTGCCTTGGAAGGCTGTTCTCCAAAATGTAAGCTGGGTGTATTGGCAGAGAATTCAGGCCTGAGAGGAGCCACCTGTAAAGCCAGAAACAATACCAGTACCTACCCATGATTAATCATGGACTCCTGGAGTGGTTTGGGCTCGAAGGGACCTTACAAACCGCCTCATTCCACCCCCTGCCCTGGGCAGGGACACTTTCCACTATCCCAGGTTGCTCCAAGCCCTGTCCAGCCTGTCCTGGAACACTTCCAGGGATGGGGCAGCCACAGCGTCCCTGGGTGACAAACCTCATTGCTCAGAGGTGACCTGCATGGAACCAGGGCTTTGGGAATGCTCAGCCTGCCTGAAGCTCCTGGAGTTGGAGCCAACCTTCCTTGTAAACTGCAGCCAGGGAGGAAGGAGAGGCTTTGCTCCTTAACCCATTAGTGTGCCTTGAATATGGACATCCATGATCCCTTTGCCAAAATACCAGTAGCTTTCACTGTGTCCAATGGGTGTGAACGTGGAGAGGGATATATTGAAGGTCATTAAATGGACAAACCACATAAGTTGCAGAAAAATCCTGAACTGAAAGTAGTTGGAGGCTGAGACAGTGTCTGGAAGGAGTCTCACAGGTTCTGTCCTGCTTGTGCTCATCCCTGAGCATCCACTGCAGCTTTAACTAATGATCTCATATCTAAAGGGATATTTAATAATTCGTTTGTGCCTTTAGACCTTGTGTGTCTCACACAGTCACTGGGTAATGTTCAGGCTGTCTGGCTCCTCTGGGCTCTGAGAGTTGAGCATCAAGTGCACCAGGACAAGTGTGACACCTCAGTGACAAGACACGCAGAGATCACAATGCTTATAATAATGCTTATAATAATTCCCCTGCTCCTTTCCCCTCTCCTTTCCACCCTTTTCCCAGCACCAGCAACCAACTCCTCCCGCTTTGGGCTGCCACCTCCCTGACATGGTTGGTCACTCTCTGGAGGCAGTGCTGGGTCGGAGCTGTCACCTGCAGCAGCACTTTTGGTCTGCAGGGGTTACTAGGCAGGGATTAGCAATTCTGGGTGCCCAGTCAGATGAAACCCCTCGTTCTGAAGAGGCTTCTGGTTTTCCCAGGATCGCTGGTTCTGGCGGCTGCGCAACAACCGTGTGCAGGAGGGATATCCCATGCAGATCGAGCAGTTCTGGAAAGGCCTCCCCGCCAGGATCGACGCAGCCTACGAGCGCTCCGATGGCAAATTTGTTTTTTTCAAAGGTACAGTCCCATTCAGCCCCAGCCAACCCTTCCTGCCTCACCTCACACCCTTCTTTTACAGCTTGAAGATGGTGAAAAGGGGCATGCTGTGCCCTTGTCCTTTCCCAAGGGCACACTTCAAACAGCCAATAATCCTTAAAATATGGTTTAGTGTGGGCTGGCCCTGCCAGGACAGTGTCTGTGTAGAGCTAATATTGATTAAAGGAAGTTGGCTTTCATGTGATGCCAAGAAACAGCTCCTATTTCCCCGGGAGTGTCAGTCTCCTGCCTATCTCCTTGAGCACCTTTCAGCAGGGCACTGAGGCCTCTCCAGGCCCAGGGCGCTCCCAAATCACTTTTCTGGACAGTTGTCTCCTAAAGAGACAAAATACCCTCCTTGTGCTGGGGCCCACTTTAGCTCCTTGCACTGTGCCAGTGTCTGAACGGGATCGTGTAACTCGAGGGCAAGGCAAAGTGGCTGGAAAACATCCACAGGGTGAGTACAAATCCACAGCACCTGGGCTTCTGAATTGAATTCTGCAGCTTCAGTAGCTCAGCTCAGCTCACTAAACTGTATTAAAACCTGAGAAGGCAACAGAAATGATGGAAAAGTTTGGGCTGACCTGGAAGCACCACCTCAGCCTGAGTGAGGGATGGCAGACAGGTTGGGAGAGAAGTCTTTGAAATCAGGAGATCATGAGAAGGTAGGTGGGAAAGGTTCGACATCTATTCTAAATCAGGAGCTGAGGAGCAGCAAATGAATTCAGGTTTCAGGTTGAAAATAAAGGAGAGGAGCAGCTTTTTCACAGATGACAGTCAAGCCTGGGAGTCCCCAACATGCTGCGGTTCTGTGCCTGTGGAACATTCGTGTCAATTCAACTCCTAACCGGGCACGTCTTGTTGTTTGTGTCCCCACTGACCTGTAGGAGACAAGTACTGGGTTTTTAAGGAGGTGACGGCAGAGCCAGGCTACCCACACAGCCTGGTGGAGCTGGGGAGCTGCCTGCCCCGGGAGGGCATCGACACTGCCCTGCGCTGGGAGCCCGTGGGCAAAACCTACTTCTTCAAAGGGGACAGGTACTGGAGGTACAACGAGGACAAGAGAGCGACGGACCCGGGATACCCAAAGCCCATCACCGTGTGGAGAGGAGTGCCTCAGGCTCCTCAGGGGGCTTTCATCAGCAAGGAAGGCTGTACGTACCTGCGGCCATTACACCTGTTCGATAAGTTACAGCTTGTGCTGGGGGCTGAGGGGTTGGGTGTGGGGGGTTTCGGGTGTTTCCTGATACAGCAATCGAGTCTCAGAAGCCCTGGGGTCACCTGGGCCCTGCGAGCAGCAGCACTCTCAGATCCTTCCTGACCCTCATTCCAACCCATGCACCTCCTCAGCTGTTAAACCACATTTTCACAGTGCCGGCTCTGGGGAGGCAGGACTTTTCCTGCCAAAACAGTCCCTACCCAAGTTTTCCCGAGCCCTGGTTGTGAGGATGCCTGACCTGCATTTCCCCCTGATTTCTTCCCTGTAGCTGGCTCAGGGTCCCTGTGACAGGCTCCACCCTGCCTGATGTCAGCAGTTAGCCTTGCAGTTGTGCTCCCCGGAGGGGCTCGGATCTCCAGAGGCTCCTTCCAACACATTCCTTTCCCTGATTTGAAGATTTCTTCCTCTTCTTCCAGGCAGGGCAAGAGCTGACAGAGGGGGCTTGTGCCACTGAGGCTGTTGGAATGCGGGGCTGTGCTGTAAGAGCAGGCTGGGAGATGGCAGTGAGAGCCAGCTGTGCTGGGGGACAGGGCAGGGCACCCAACACTTTCACCACATCTCTCTTCTCCTGGTTTCTTTAATTTTTTCTAATCACTTTAAAGTCACTAGGCAAGGAGTCTGGGGAGAGGGGGGTGGTGCTTCAGACCACACGTAGCATAGAGCATCACCCTTTTATTAGCACCAGGACGGGACTGGTCCTTAACACAGGCCAAATCTGGATTCTGTGGCCAAAAGAACTCATCTTGCTCAGCATCTGCTCCCTCAGGCTGGGTGAAAAGAAACCTGAAGTGTTCTTCTCAACACACCCGGGCACACACTGGCATGCTGCAGATGTTGTTAATCACTTGGTACTGACAGATACATATTTACAGATGCTTTAGTAAAAAATAACTCAATGCAGACCATTTCCATTAAAGTTAGTAGGATTTTTTTAATTCCCTGCTTTTCTTGGCCTTGGGGAATGGTGTTCCATGGACAATGTTGAACATACAAGCCAGGGTTATGGCTTCTCCTTTAAATTCCAGCTCCAAACCCACCTTCACTTTCCAATGGTTTGGGAATGCCCTGGACAAATGTATTTTATTGACCCAGGCAGTGCCTGCCTCCCGCTCTTCAGGCTCCCTGCATGTCCTCACAGAAGCACAACTCATCAGCTTGGAACTGGTGAGAAATTACTCTCTGTTTTTGTCTCCTAGTTTACACCTACTTTTACAAAGGGAAGGAGTACTGGAAGTTCGATAACCAGAGGCTGAGCGTGGAGCCAGGCTACCCCAGGTCCATCCTCAAGGACTGGATGGGCTGTAACCAGAAGGATGTTGAGCGGAGCAAAGACCGACGGCTGCCGCACGACGACGTGGATATCATGGTGACCATCAACGACGTGCCCAGCACCGTCAACGCCATCGCCGTGGTGATCCCCTGCATCCTGTCCCTCTGCATCCTCGTCCTGGTCTACACAATCTTCCAGTTCAAAAACAAAGAGGTGCAGCAAAACGTTGTGTACTACAAAAGACCTGTCCAGGAATGGGTATGACACAGTCCGCTGCACGCTGCAACTCCCTGAGCTGATGAGGACTTACGGACACACACACAAAAGAGAGAAAAAATGCATTGAAAAGCCTACCAAACAAAACTACTTCAGTGACCTACAAGTTTTGGACAGCCTGGGACCGAAATAAGCAGGAAAACTGGAAAAAATACAGGCAGGCAGCCTTGCAGTGTGGAGCCTCTTGCCTTCGTGCTGCCTGTCAGTCACGGTGCCATCCACAGGCTCGCTCTGCCACCACCAGAGTCTTCAAGACAGGTTTCAACTGCTCTGGGAAAGTTCCTTCAGTTCCCTGCACCAGTGCTCCCTGTTAAACCCAGCATTCTCCAGTGTAGCTAAACCACCTCTGAACAGAACCATTTTTTTAATAGCTGTCTCATAAACGAATTAAGATCATGAAATCTATGGACGGGAACAATTCAGTGTCATAAGCAGAAGACATTCTGATGCTGAACCATTCTAAAAGATCTTCTTAGTTTATTACCAAATCCAGGGATCTACCTGGATACAATTTTCCAATACCTGCTGGTCAGATGTTTTGTACATTCATAACTAATCAACGCTGCCACTCGGCACAGTGCACGAGGAACCACCGAGCACTCAAAGAGGTACCGGAGTGCGGAGCAGAAGCTCAACAAGCACCAAACCAAACACTTGGCAACATCAAGCCCTAGACTGGGACAATCTGAAGACAAAGTAATTGGGTCTAAAATTAAAAAAAAAAAAAAAAACAATCATAGGAACATGATTTTTGTTTTGGGAGCCACTCATGAAAGAAATATTTAAATGTCATATAAGTTGGTTTAAGCTCCCGACAGCAAGAACCAATGAACCAACGGGTACTGAGATACCAGGAATACGTGTCAATGTAGACTGCACTCTGCCCCTGTCCAGACACCGGGAAAAGATGAGTTGTTGTTCTGTGGCATGTGTAACTAGATTGTGGAATTTGTTTGTTGGGTTTCAGGAGAATTGGAAATGTTTGTTTGGAGTGAGGTCGTCATTATATTTTGCTGAAATAGTCAAGGTACAGTAAGAATCAGGCCTGTTTATAAAACTAAATCCAACCCCTGTAGATGTTACAAACATTGTATGCCTTCGAAATTTAGGGTTTATTTTGTTTTGCTCACTTCTTCACAGGCAAATATTTGGCAAGGACCAAAGGAAGCATGCCACACAGTAGAATGAGTTCATCACTAGCCACGTTTGACAGAGCCATAAGAATGAGGTGAAGGCTAGAAAAATATCTTAACTTTCAGCTAGTGACTTTCCACGAGTCTCTTCCTACAACAGTAACTTCGGCTTGTCCCTCTTACAGTCATGAGTGGTTCAGGATGTTCTGTTCTAACCACAAACTTCTGATTTTCATGTTGATGCTGATATTTCCACCATGCTGAATAAGAGTGGAGGAGTCTCTCGCAGTGTCATGGTGAAGTCCAGCCCTGTACAGAAGTGCCATCCCTGTCAGCACAGGAACTGCTTTGCACGCTCACCATGATTACATGATAATCACAACTGATTAGCCTAAGCCCTCTGCCTATAACTGAATTTTATTCAGTGCAATGGAAGTGCAATGCACAGAATGTCCAGTAAGTATAGAAAAAGTACAGCTTTATAATGTCAGCTCTGAAACAAACCCCAAGGATGACAAACATGCTAGAACTATTCCTAAGCACAATGAGGAACGAAGCAGCAGAGAGATTGTTAGCATTCTGGATTGCTAATTAGTGCTCAAATATTGCTCTGGTGAAGCAGGATAGACACATAGATACGTCTGGTGAAGCCCACTAGGACTGCATAACACGTGGTCTCAAGCTGTATTTTGTCCTTCA
Organism: Grallaria varia; assembly: GCA_013396735.1. Classification (NCBI taxonomy): domain Eukaryota; kingdom Metazoa; phylum Chordata; class Aves; order Passeriformes; family Formicariidae; genus Grallaria; species Grallaria varia. The sequence continues at coordinate 158,902 of VWZG01005817.1, read as the reverse complement.
TAACCAATTTCCATAGCCAAGCTGTTTATTGTGTTTAAACATAAAATATTACCAAAATATTACAAAATAAGTGAGAAGCAAGTAGATGCAAAACTTCGAGTTGTAGTGAAACCTGTGCTAACGTCTCATGATGGGTGAAGAAGTGCAAAGGACCAAACGAAATCGGAGCTACGAATCAGACACCCCCACGCTACTCCGTGTTGCTCTGTGTCCTAGAGGGGTGGCAGGACACACACCACGGACTCCACAGCCCCCTCGGTCTCATCTGTACGCTGCCATCTCTCTGGGGCTGGCACAGCCCAAACCTTTGAGCAACTTCCAACAGCCATCATTAAAAAAAATAAAAAAATAAAAAAAATTTACAACCGAGAGCGACGTCTGGGTTTGTTTATTTAGTTCTCCTCCAGCCCAAAGGTAGATTTGTGGCCTGTCCAAGCAGGCTGTTCAGGCAGTGCCCGGGTGGACACAAGCTGAGCCATGTCCTCAGACAACCGGGTGTGCCCTGGGGTGCCAGGCCCCGCTCAACAAGGCAAGCTGTGCTGCCCAAACCCAGCCTCCCCAAAGTGCTGCTCCACAGAGCCACAGAAACACCCTGGGGCCCCTCCTGCCTGTTCTGTCCCTGCACCTCTGAGCTCCCAGGGCTGTCTGAGCGGGGAGAACAGCCCTCTGCAGGTACAGGTGGTGGCACTGGCAGAGAGTGAGCAGCTGGCCCACTTACCCCCAGCACAACCCCATTTACACTGTTCTCTCTCTTCTGCCAAGATGAGCCCTTGGGCAGTCCTAGAGTGACCTGGATCCGGGCACAGACATCAGTATTTGTGCAAGGGACAGTTCCAGTGGGAACCTGGGCTCTTTGCTGGGATCCTGAATTCTTCTGCAGAGGCAGCACCTGATCAGTGGAGAGCGGACTCGCTGCTGCCCATCAGCTTGGCCATGGACAGGGCCCCTGATCCAGCTGCTGTCCAGAAATGCAGCACCAGGACACGTTGTCCCCACAGGGGAGAAGGGAACAGCAGGGCTAATTCAAGTTTCATGAGCAAGAGGCTGTTGTAGGTGTGTTCCTGTGATCCCACCCAGTATTTGCACACCCCCAGGGCCATTTGTCCAGCCCAGGGACCCTGGCACAGGGGTACCTGAGGGCAGCAGTTGCAGACCAGAGTGCAAGAAGCCAACTACACACATTCCCTACACTAGACTCAATAGCCTCTTTGGTTTTTCTCCAGTTTTTGACTACTTTGAATAATTTCATCACCATTAAAAGGCTTGTTATCCCAGCAAAGTTAGAATTTTGCTGGTATACAGGGTACAGTCAGAAAAGTTGGTCCTCCACTAAGACAGATTAGTTATTCCTAACTTGTCATTAGTCATTAAACCTCACAGGAATCTCCCATCTCACACTGTGAGGACTCAGGGTTTAAAAAACTCTGTAAAGGTTCCTGGCAAAAGTTGTTGGCCATTAAAGCACATGATCGCAGCCACAGCTACACACCCCATGAGCTCCTCACTGAGCCTGGAGTTGTGAGACCTTTAGACAACTCTTCTCCATCATGTCACATTCATCCCAGGGCTTGATTCCGGCCCTTCTCAGGGTATCACTGCTTTGTCCAGCCCAGCTTTAGCTCCTCAGATGATTTCTACAACCCTTTATAGCACCTGGAGTCACCTTCAGGTGCCAGGTGGCTTTAGCTGTGGGACATAACCCACAGATCCATGGTGAGGTAGGTTCATTTGTAAGAATCCCAAGGGACTCGTGGGAGCAACACCCAGCACTGTGGACATAAATTTGACTATTCCTTAACACCCCCTTTTGGCATCACCACTGAAGCATGCTGTGCTGCCTTTGAGATTACAGTACATGAAAAGGGTCTGCACTTGCTTGCGCTGCCCCAGGTTGTCATTTCCCCCTTGCTGTGTCACAGTGCTGTGCTCAGTCTCATCCTCCTGGTCCTGCTCCTGCGGGTACTGTGGGGCAGGTTCTCAGGGGGAGGAATGGCAACAGCATGAGAATCTCACTCCTCCTTCCCCTGGCTTCTTCTGGAGATTTTACTTTACAGAAGACTCAACATTTAATGAATTAGAGGAGTGTTACCCCAAAATACGTATTTGCAGAACTTGGTAACCACTGTGCAACACTTGCATCTCATCTATGCACAGTGCTCAGAGGAAAGATGCATCACAGATTTTTCAGCCAATGCTGCTGTTTGGACTTTATTTTCCTAATTGACTCTATCAGTTTGCTTTCTTGAGTGTCACTGAAGCCTGAGCATGTCTCTGTTCCAATATGGACCTTCAGCCTCCAGGCTCTCGCACTGCTTAAGAATTCACTACTGGGTGAAATTTGGATTCTTAACCACAAAGTGCACCACTCCTCGTTCAACAGCATTGAATGTACCTTTCTATCCAGTCCTCATCCTCACTGGTCAGTCAGTACAGGCAGAATTCTCTGAACTAATTCGCTGCCTTTCCTAATCAGCAATGTTGATCATCGTGGCTCCCAGCACAGCTCTCCGTGAAACTCCTGGAAAAGAACACCATTTACTTTTTCCCCATATCCTCAAGCATTTAAGGGCTTCCCTCTCATTCCATGGATCACTTGCCCACAGTCCCCTGGCACAAAAACTTGCCAGTCCAGTCCAGTCCAACAGACCTTCTCCATATCCCTGTGGACTCCTTTAAAGAACTCCACAGACCTTTTGAGACACAACTTGCCATTAGACACATTTATGCTCTTTCATGATCTACGTTTCTAAATCCATTCTTTATTATAGTTCATTTTTCTTGCACACAGGTCGAGAACTCCCACAAACCCATGTTTAGAACAGGTACCATGTCTGCCACCTTCCAGCTGCCAAGCTCCCAGAGGTCTCACCCCAGTTAGCAATGTGCCTGTCCTGCTGTCTGACTCCTCCTGGGCATATCACAACCCCAAACAGTGCACTACCCTTCCCACTTAAGAATCTGGATCACAGAGAGTGGAATATTTTTCTCATTTATCTCTAAACACTCTAAGACTGGAATGAGAAAAAAAGTTAGAGATGACAATTTCAGCCTCACTTGTTTCACCTGAACGCAGGGCAACATGGATGGGCAAGGTCAGAATCCTGCCAGTTCCACCCAGGAGCTGAGCCCTGTGAGGTGGCCAAAGGGAAGCAGCTCTGCCCTCTAAATACTGAGACAGGCTGAAAGGAGGAGACCTGGAGTCACTGCCAAGTGAAGTGGTGCACAGTATCAAAGGGCAGCACTGCTCTCATCAGAGATCAGGGTAATCTTTATTTAACAGCTCAAGGAACAACCTTTAATCAGTCAAAACTTACAAACCCTTCCCTAAACATCCAGACAGTAAAACAAAAATGGAAGTTTCCTTAATTTTCAACAAAGAGCCCTGCCCACACAGCCCTCAGGGCAGCATTCCTCAAAAGCACCCAGCTAAGAGCAAGGCAGCCCTGTGGGAACAAGTGAGAGCCTCCTCTTACCCTCAGATGGGAAATGGAGGCATTTCTATGCCTTCAGGGCACCCTTGATGGGCAAGCAGAAAAGCAACTGAAATGAGAGATCAGTGAACAGCAGCTGTTGAGAAGGAAATCATTACTTCTACCTTAAAGTAGCATAGACAGCTCCATCATCACTCCCTGGCCTGGGCAGAGTTCTTCATGAGGAAGCTCCCAAATCTGTACCCTCAAAAGTGAGTGCTCAGAACCGTGTCACTGAACCTTTGTCTCCAAGGTAACTCCAGATGGGGTGGTTCAAATTCAATACTGGCATTTGCTGACTTCTAAGAGTTTCCCAGTGCAGGAGGTGAATTCATGCAGGACAGATTAAGCCCACTGGCAATAGTGAGCCTTTAGGGCTCCCTCCTGCAGGTGCCTCGGGAGCAGCACAGGAGACACCAGACCAAACCCTGCTCAAGGCACTCCCACACTGTCACTGTTAGAAGTCCTTGGACTGACTCCAACAAACTCCAGTTTTTACCCAAGCTGGTCACTTCAGGATCACCATCCCCATGGAAACAGCTGCAAGTCAGGACAGAAGAGAAGGTGATGACTTTTGGATTATATTGTGGCAAGTGAACTACTCTATTGTTGGTATTGGACATACAAGGGATTCTTAGGTCTACCTCCAGCAGAAACAACACTTGAGCAGGGGTGTGGAAAGACAGAGCAGTGCATGTAGTGCCAATAACTGCTGTGCAGCAGGACACTGGTGCACGACTTAAGGCAAAATAATCTCTAGTGATCAACATCCAAGAGCCACAAGAGTAAATACTGTGGGACAATTTGAAGGGCTCAGTCGGCACCAGAAAACCAGAAAGCAGAGCTGAAAGACTGGGTAACAGCAGCAAAGGGACAGAGAGCATTCCTGATTTGTATCTTAGGCATGTTATTTGTCAATACTTAGTTTACAAAACACTACAAAAAGTTGGTTTTGTAGCCTCTTCCTTGGTCTAGACCTGCAGAAATATTCACCAGAAGATCTGGATGTCCGTGAGCGAAAGAGCAGCTCAAAACTTCACTTCTTAGGAGCTTTCTGGGAAGCTGGAACCAACACTGCTCATGTCAGGCTAAAAGACAAAACAGAAGGGAGGTTTGGCAGTGCCAGGGAGTGCAGGAGGCATTTCAAAACACCAGTACAGTCAGTTCTGACCCTCCAATTACAAAGCCCCAGTAGAAATTTTCCTTCCTAGAGGAGAAGGGCCTATGAAAAGAGGGAAGCAGATGTTGTGGCTGTTAACAGGCAGCCACAGGAACAGACCTGTCAAGCAGGCAAAGGTAAAATGCACAGTCAGCCTGGCCACGTAATGATTAACAGCTCAGAGCAAGTTTAGTTATGGCTCTGATATGCTCAGATACATCAAAGTTTTGTACCAGAATGGTAAAGGGACAAAGAACTCTTTCAAAGAGTTCCAAAGTCAAGGAATTTGTTACAGCATAAACCATTTCCCTACATTCTTATAATACCTGAGAACTCAGCCACTGAGTTACACTGGCTCAGGTAGCTCAGAAAGAGAGCACCACAGCAATGGTCCTCAGAGTTGTAGGCAGATGAAAGCCCAAATGCAGTTTGCACAGGGCGTTCATCTCTGTGCACACATTAATTAAAGGGGAAGGTCCTGTATCATCACCGCCCCAGGCAGAAAACAAAACCTGACTCGCATTGAAAGGTAACTTGGACAAAGCCTTTGACAAAAAGGCTTAAAAAAAAAAATCAAGTTAGCAGTTATTTTAAAATAAAAAGATTTAAGGCAGCAGCAGCTGACAAGCTCCGAAGTATTTCTGGCTCCAGAAAGGGTTGTAGCAAGCATTTGAAATAACATTATACACGTTACAACAATCAAAAGCCAAGATGTCAATCAAAATCATTGGCATTTTAACTTTTAAAACAAGGTTTGTTTGGAAAGACCCATTCATGTCATAGCTAAGCACTGAACAGGTAGGAAAGAAAACCCGACAGCTGAAATGGATGTTACTTCCTGCAAAAAGGATTCTCCCTGCAACAAGCCCCTCACACATTCCATAACCCAAGTGCTGCCAATAACAAAAGGATGAAGTAAAAAAACAATAATTAAAAAAAGATATATCAACTGTGAAACCAGCTAGTTGACAATAAAATAAGAGTTCACAACAAAATCTTGGCTGTTTTGACCCTGACTATGCCCAGAGCTGGCTCCCCCTTACCTGTCAATCAGGGAGTCCCTCATGTTGGTGGCAATGGTGCTGGGCTGGGCCTCATTGAGCCTGAAGATGCTCTCGATGACGGAGAGCTCGGTACTGGTGGTGTCCAGCCCACAGAAGGCACACCAGTCATTGACCACCATGCCCGCCGCGATCACCTCACTGCCACGGTTCACCGTCCCGGCCTGCAGGGCAGGGCAGGGGCACAGGGTCAGTGACAGCAGCACATTTCCTCACACATCTCTGTTCAAATCTTTAGTGGAGGGCTCAGCTCGTGCCCCTGAAGAGCTGAAAGCTCCTGCCCCCCAGCAAAGCTCTAAAGGTGTCAGGCGAAATGGTTAATGAACAGTCTGTAATGTCTGGTGAGAAAATGGTGTGAAACAGAATCCAAGCAGCAGGAAGGGCAATGACACAGCAATCGTGGCATTCACACATCCAACTGAGCAGGCACAGGGGTTTGCTACTTAAACTTTTTAACACTGGCTTCACCCAAACCACAGACAACCTCACACTCTGTATCTGCACCACACACAACCCCAGCAGAGCGATGTTTCAGGAGCAAACTAAAAGCACTGAGCACCTCATTCAGAAGCAGGGAAGACAGGGAACTGTTCAAGTTTTCCCTCATCTCCCACTCGAGATTGCTCTGCAGAGAAACAGTATCCAGGAGCACCTGAGGTGGAGCCACATTAGAACTGGGCTGGGAGGGAGTGGGAAGGGCAAACACAAACCCACAAATGCCTTACCACAAGTGGGACCTGGAGCAGTGAGGACAGTTCATCCTGGTCATCGATGGAAGTTTTGGGGTGTACAATTCCTCCCTGGTTACTAAAAACACAGTAACTTCCCACCAGCACCTGGTCTGCTACTGTTTGCCTGAAAACCTCCACCTTCAGCACATCTGCCAAGATCTCTTCTGTCTCCTGCAAACAGGAAGAGTAAAGCCTTCAGTAAAATGGTATTGTGGAATAGGAAGTCAAGCTGTTCCTGCACACAGCCCTCTGAGAGCCTCCTACACTGCACAGCCCATTGCAACCCAGCCATGACAAAACACAGACCAAACCTCAGTACATGCTCCCAGTTTCCTGGGTCACTATAAACCCTGTGCTTTTACTGAGGAATGCCCAAATCCCCCCTCTTCCTGCTGGCAGTAAATCAGCTGTGCCAATGTCTGTCCCCTGGGAATTCTCAGTGAACCAGTCCTCCTAAACCACTAGGACAAAGTTGCCTTATGCTGCTGCAGAACTCTTAAGAACTTCCTTCCCTTTCAGGTTTCACTGTGAATTATTTTGAGTTCTCTCTGCCCATCTTACCTTACTCTTTATACCTATTTAAAACATGCCGCAAAGCCCATTACCTTCACCCACCCCCTTATTCTTCTTTCCCCTTTGCACTCCTAACACCAAGTCTTCACCAGCTTTAGCAGCAGCTGAAAGCACTGTCAGGACCTGCAGCCACACACACCACCCTCAAGGCAGTTCGCAGATGCAAAGTACAGTGACTTTGTCTCCTCTATCCTTATTTTAAACTTTCATACAAGAACCTTCTATTTTTCATTTCAGCCCTCTGTAATCTTCACATCCATGGCCTCTTTCAACTGTTACAAATTATGGGTACCTCAGCTGTAGCTTCCAACTCCTGCTGTGATTCTCAGTGCACTCGTCTGTGTGCTCTTTATTACACTCTAATTGCCTGAGTTTTACTACCTAAAGCAAACCGCACCCAATGACCATGGAATCACAAATACTTTGGGCTGGAGAGACCTTAAAGCTCAACTTGTTCCACCCCCTGCCATGGGCAGGGACACCTCCCATTATCCCAGGTTGCTCCAAGCCCCATCCAGCCTGGACTTGGATGCTTCCAGGGATGGGGCAGCCACAGCTTCTCTGGGCAACCTGTGCCAAGGCCTGCCCACCCTCCCAGGGAAGAATTCCTTCCCACTATCCCATCTACCCCTGCCCTCCGTCGGTGTAAAGCCATTCCCCTCGTCCTGTCCCATGACACAGGCTCAGCCCCCCCTCCTTCCCTTCTCCAGAGGCCACAAAGGCAGCCTGGGCAGTGTTTCCCAGTTCTCCCCCGTGGTTGTGGCTGTGCCCCAGAGCCCTGTACCCTGTCCAGGTCCGGGTGCACCAGAGCCACGTAGTCATTGCAGGTGGTGACGTTGCCCAGGGCCGAGAGCCGCTCCTCCACCCGCTGGATCCGCACCGAGTCCGGCAGGCTGTTGCGGATGTGCTGGAGCTCCTGGTCTGTCGTGCTGCTCGGGACCAACAGCCCGTGTCTGTTTCCTAAAACAGCAAAAAAACAAGCAGAATAGAATAATAAGAGTGTTGCCAGGGCCCCTCCCAGCACTTGCTGCTGTTCACACACGGCTGAGCTGCCCTTGGTCCGTGTGCTCCAACCAGGACCCAACCCAGCAGATTTGCTGCCATTTGGAAATAACCAGCACCAAGGGAAAGGAAAGCCAGGCTGAGGCACAGGCTGTAGGTGGGTGAGTGGCACTGTCTTTAATCCCTTCTCTGTTCCAACAGGTCTAAAGGAAGCCCGAGGCTCTCGGTGAGATGCTCCCACAAGAAACTCCCTCTGAAGATGCCAAGAGTCCCACAAAAGGTGCTGCTGTTTTAGTGACTTTGGCAGCACGACGGGATGGGCAAAGGAACAGAAAACCTACAAGCTTGTCTGACCAAGCAAGGTCCCACCAGACAGAGGCACCTGAAAGCCTTTTCCCGGATTTCCACCCTCGGGCCAGCGCTGAGTGCTCACGGAGGGACAGGGAGCTTCTCCCGGCCCGGAGAGCCAACACCGGCGGGTGGGGAAGTTTCCCATTGCCCTCCTCCTCTTCATACACTTGGAACAGCCCGCGGGGCTCCCGGCACAGCTCAGCCCCCGGCCGGGCACCGCGCCCTTCCCCGCCCGGCCCCGCGGGCGTCACGTACCCACACACATCCTGCCGATGATGCGGCAGCCGGCGATGGACGCGTGTACCACCGGGATGGTCCCGAACAGCTCCCCCTCGAACACGCTGCGGGGACAAAGCACCGTGAGGGCCGGGGAGGGCAAGGGAGGGCCGGGGAGGGGAT
>VWZG01005817.1:62785-142032 GCA_013396735.1 Grallaria varia | reverse complement strand
GCAGCATCACCTGCGGGAGGTGGGGGACACCCTCCTGTCCTCGCAGGTGCAGCATCACCTGCGGGAGGTTGGGGACACCCTCCTGTCCTCGCAGGTGTAGCATCACCTGCGGGAGGTGGGGGACACCCACCTGGCAGCATCACCTGCGGGAGGTGGGGGACACCCTCCTGTCCTCGGAGGTGCAGCATCACCTGCGGGAGATTGGGGACACCCACCTGGCAGCGTCACCTGCGGGAGGTGGGGGACACCCTCCTGTCCTCGCAACACCCCTGTCCCCGGCTCTGCCTGCGATCCAGCTACGGAGNCCGGTGCAGCATCCCCTGCGCTAGGTTGGGGACACCCTCCTGTCCTCGCAGGTGCAGCATCACCTGCGGGAGGTGGGGGACACCCTCCTGTCCTCGCAACACCCCTGTCCCCGGCTCTGCCTGCGATCCAGCTCCGGGGGGATTCCTGAACTCTCTCCATCTCAGCAGCATTTTCGACACCTGGCTTGGTTCCCTGCGTGCTGCCCCAGCTCTGCTCTGGGGTCACGGGGGGCCTTTCCCCAGCTGTTTGTACAGGTGACTCCAGATCTCCACACTCAGCCTCTGCTTCAGCTCTTCCCAACAGATGAGATACCAATTTGCAGCAGAAGCTTTTTTACTTCTCTCAGTGGCTTCTCAAACCCATTTTTATAGCTCTTCTGTCACTTGGGCTGTCAAAACCATTCTTTTCTTTACATGGGCCACCTCAGACTTCTGTGTTTTGTTTTTGCTCATGGCTAAATGTAGGTACCACATAACAATCATTACTAGACCTTTTATTTCAAGCGACATTTTCTTTGATAAGGTGTCAACAACCTGCCTTTATTGCAGCAAGCTCCTTCAACTGCTTCCAACACACTTGAAATCATTTCCACTCCTTGCTTTTCATCTTTGTTTTGATCCAAACCAGTGCAATATATCCAGCTAATTTGGGCACCCATTTCAGTTATCTCTTATTTGTCATTCACCCTTCCAGCCTTGTCTCTTTGTCCTGGATTCACTTTTTATTTACACACCTGAGGACTCGCTCCTGCCTGCCGTGGTGAGCCCAGCAAGGCTGTGTGTACCTGATCTCCTGGCACTGCTCACTGCACTGGGTTCCCTTGGCTGACACTCTGAGCTTCCCATTCCTCACACACTTCCTGTTTCATTAGAATTTCTTTCTCAAGGTGACTGGAACTTGCTCTTCAAAGCTCTTTTTCTTGCTTGGGCTATACTTTGGGGTATGAGGACAGCTCAGACTGGGAGTATGAGCACCTTGCTTTGAAAGAAATTCCAAGCCCCCTCCAGGTTCAAACCCATGTAGCTGTACCTGTCCATTGCCAAACACTTCTGTACTTCAGTTTTATTTCTTCTGAAGTCATGTGCAGAGCTTTTGTAATCCTGTGAACTTTCACCTCTCATTTTTCAGTTTCAGCTGCTGTGTCGGCTTCAGCCCCAAATTTTGAGTCATTCACTATGGCAAACACTGAGCTCCTTTCTCTCTGTGCCCATGACAGGACACACACTGAGAGTGTGACCATCTGTCATTTTGAGCTGAGAATTACACCTCCTCAATGTAACTCAAACAGCCACATAACTCCCTTTCAGGCTGACAATACCAGCTCTTTTTTCTAGTCCTAATCTGGCAAATGTTTACTCTACTTTTCCTGTTCAAGATCCTGTTTAGCTGTAGCCCCTCTTTGCCCTTGGACTCCTCTCACCTGCTGCACCAGCAAATGTCTCCGTATCCTTCATTCTATTATGTTAAATCAGTGCTCAAAGAAACACAGTATTTCTTCTGGTGGATGGAATAACCCTAAATAGCTAAATCTAGCATTACATTTAGGATTTTAGATTATTGCTTTGCCTAGATACCTCAGTCTAGGTGGTTTTTTTCCTTCATGTAAAGGAAATATAATGTTAAAGACGGAAACCCCAGGGGAACATTTAATCAATAAACATGTAAGAGTTGAGGGGTCTAAACTAATTTGCCCACAGCTGTTTAAGATAGGAGGAGTGAGCTTGGTTCCCATATTTAGAAAACCCTGCAAAAATGTTCCTGGTCTGTACCAACAGCAATGTATTAGAATTAATTAAAGAATCACAGGATCACAGAACATCCTGAGCTGGAAGGGACCCACCAGGACCATCCAGTCCAACCCCTGGCTCTGCACAGACACCCCAACAATCCCACCCTGTCCCTGTCCCGTTGTCCAAACCCTCCTGGAGCTCTGGCAGCCTTGGGGCCGTGCCCACTGCCCTGGGGAGCCTGGTCAGTGCCCACCACCCTCGGGGGGAAGGACCTTGTCCTGAGATCCATCCTAACCCTGCCCTGGCACAGCCCCAGCTGTTCCCTCAGGTCCTATTGCTGGTCATTGGAGAGAAGAGATTGGCATCTGCCCTTATTCAGCTTGCCAAGAGTATTTTGGAAAATAAGAAGGGCTTTTACAAAACTATCAAGGAGAATGACAGCATAGAGAACAGTATCAACATCTGGGGTTCAAAATGAGAATGACAATGTCTCTCCCACTCTTGCTGCATGTGTAATACTGCATCGAGGGCTCATAATGGGCTCTGATGGCTACAGATGTAACTAGAGAATACAAACTGACTTCAGGTGTGGTTGGAGTGTGTATTTGAGGAGAAAAGGACTGCTATTACAGATGATGCTGTAAGATGATTTAAAGACAATTACTGAATACTTGAATAGTCAAGGCTAGAGTAGGAAAATACCCCTCTGCAACAAAATGATGCAGAGCCTGGACATGTGGATTCACTGTCAGTGTAGAAGGACACACTGGAACTCCCAAGGGATCTCCCATCTTGGCTCTGGTGCTACCCAGTATCTTCATGAGCAGACTAAATAATGGGGAAGTATACACTCATTAAATTCACAAATCATATCCAATGGAGAGGGACTGCACAGATAGGAATTTGAAAAGGGTTCTGAAAAAAGGGATGTGGTTCAGTGGGCAAATATTAAAGGAAAATACATTCCAAGCAGTCACAATCAGGTTGGAGAACAAGTAGGCAGCAGCTCTGGGGTATGTCTTAAGGAAAACACACATTTGTAGTGTCACAGAGTTGGGAACAAACCCAAATATTCTGTGAGTGTGTAAACCACACTGTGGCCTACAGGACACTCAGTGGCCTTGAATCCCCTAAGAAATAGGAGCTGTTGAGTCTGGAGAGGAGACAGCTGAGGGTCAGTGTGGTGACTGTCCCCAGACTGTACAATGCAAGGTGCATGGAAGGCACTGCACTGTGTGGGTGACCTTGGGAAAAGCCCAGATGTCTCCTCTGCGAGGGCTCTGCAAAGAATGAAGAGTGAGCTGCTCACTGGGATGAAGGATATTAGAGACATTTGGATATAAGTTAGGGAGCTCTGCAAAGAGGCCACTGGTCAAGGTTTGTACAGGTCCCATTAAAATAAAAAAGATAGGATGAGTCTCAGGGGTAAAATAAAAGCATCTAAGTAGGAAGCTCAAAAAAATCAGTATTTTATTGGTAGTCTTATAAAATGCTCCCACTTCCATGGTTAGAAGGGGACAAAGAAGTAAAAGAGCATTTCAGGATATAGTTATGGAAATGATGTAAGGGGAAGAATGGTAAAAACATAAGGAAATGGAAACCTGTAGGAACACAGTGACTCTAGGAAGAAAGCTGGATTCCATCTTAACCAAACTGAAACCTGGCTGCTGCACGATATAGAGCAGAAGATACAGGAAGGCTTTAAATTAGAATCTGGAGCAAAGCTGGGATGTGCAGAAGGCCACACAGTTTGAGATCACCCACTTCACCTTAGGAATTAAAGCAATAAAACTCTCTTCTGCTACAAGGACAAGATGGAAATCACTGACACTTGGGTAAGAAAACAGAATTGATAAGAACATCTGAACAATTAGATCTGTGTTTAGGAAAGTGCTCTGTGGTGAACAACCAGAGCAGATCCAAACAGTAACACACACGTGAATCTGATGAGCTAAAGAGACAGATGTTGTGAAATACCTCAGCTCAAATGATGGCTCGGACACAGGAGGCATCTCAGGAACTTACTGGGCCAAAGAAAATCAAGGAACAGTAGAACTGCAAAGGGAGAAATTATACAGAACGGACAAGTAGAGGTTATGTTGCTGGGCAGTGGCCCAATACATTAAAAAAAAAAGTCAAATAAAGTAAATGATATATCAACAAATGAAATATATTCCTGTTGGATGAAAATTCAACACCCAAACAGGAAAAATATAATATCAGGGCTATACTGGGAACTTTCCAAGCAGAGTGCTGATGGTAAATATGCTGCTTTGAGGAGGTGCTGAGACTAAGAAGGCAGAAAGCAGAGAAATAAAGGGAGATTCTGCCAGGCTGACTGGGGGTCACTACGAGGAGAGTCACCAAAACTGCATTTTTGACACTATAAGTGACCACCTTTTTGAGAAACTAACCAGAAAACCAACAAAAGAAGAAATAACATAACCAGTTCAGAGAGTTTCTTTGGGAAGGCCACTCGGCAAAAAATAACCATGACCTACCCATATCAAACATTCTTTCAGGACCAGAATAATCCACAACAGTAATACTTAACTTCAAAGAGAGGGTGAGGAATGGTCTTTAAAAGAAATTTAAAAGAGTAATCAAAAAGGTTAAATGCTTGATGCAACATGAAGATTATTTAAAGATGCTATATTAGAGTCTCAGGGAAAATGTACCTACCCAAATAAAGACATTTTAAACCATCCCAAAACTCACCATAGTTAAAAGGTGCATAAACGAAAATTTTAAAGCAAACACCCTTCAAAAACTGAAAGTCAGCAATTTTCCAACTATTAACCAGGGAATAACCTACCATTTAAAACTGAACTTAGTAGCAGAGAAAGGGAAAGCAATAAACGTGAACTTTTAGAGAGGTCCTGGAAAACTACAAACCAGCCAGTCCTATTTCCATACTGAACAAACTGGTAGAAGCAAATAGAGAGTAAAATTATTAGCTGCATAAATAACTATAATCCTACTGCTGAAGACTCAGCATGTTTTTGTGGAAGGAAGTCATCCCTCAAAAGCCTCTTGTAGATCTTTGAAGGAGGCAGCAAGCACAAGGATGTGTTTGCTCTCCTTGATGTATCAGACTTGAATTTTCAAAGAGACTTTGACGTGTCATTCAGCAAAGACCGTCATTGTTTTTAGAAAAATGAAGTGATTGTGGAGTACAAAGAAAAGCCTCCTTCTCGAGAAGTAAGACTTGCTTAAAGATACAAATGCTGGCAATAGTTTTCATTTATTCACTGGAAATTCTCATGTTTTGTGCTGGGTTTGCTGCTGTCCAACATAATCAGAACAGTCCTGAAAAAAACCTGCCCATGTCAGAGCTCGTGACAAAATTATTGTGGTCTGAGGTTATCTAATCCCTGTCCCTGCAGCCAGTGGAGATGGATAGAGGGACTTACAAGATGTGGTCAAAAGAAAACTGGAAAATCAGAAGCTGCAAGAGGATCTGACAGTATGGAGGGAACATGTGACAAAAGGATGGACAATTAAATGCCAAAAGGTTCAAATTTGGGACACACAAAATGACTGAACAGCCAAGGATACCAAGGACAGCAGCTGGAGAAGGGATGGTTCACGTGAGGCATTATAATGGAGGAGCACAAAATCATGGATGCAGTCAAGAAAGTAAATATGAAACACGATTTCCTATGCCCAGATCGTAGGAATTGAGGGGCATCAAATAGAATTATCTAATGTAAACACCACAGATCTCTTCTTCACACAAAAAATAAACTGCATAACCCTTGGCCAGAGGGGGAAGTCTCTGATGGCAAAGTGACCGTAGAGGAGCAGATACAGCCCATAACCCCCGAGGGTCACAAACCTCTGATCCTTGCTCACAGCACTGTGGAGCTGTAAAACCTGCCCTCTTACCCTCCTTCCTGGGATATCCTGGATCCATCCTGGATCTTTGGCTTTACCCAGTAACTATTCTCATACTTTGAAATTAGCTTTCCCATCTGCAGGGACAGTAACCTAAATATCTCCTATACAGGTTGCAGTATTCCCAATAACAGAGTTCCTGCTTTTCTCCTGTGGAAGTGTTTCTCTCCACTGTGGAACCAATTTGTCAAGAAGAGATTGTTTCTTTTAGTCCAGAACATCCTGTGCTCACTGGGACAGCAGAGAACGGGATATAAGACCCTGTTCAACTGAAATATTGTCTCCCGGAATGTCAGAAGGTCCAGCTCTGCAGAGATCTGTAGGAGAGCACATGGCAGCCCCCAGTCCCTGCCCCAGGACAGCACAGGGAGGAACTGCCCCGAGGAACCAAAGTGGCATTTTAAACAAAGCCCTGACTCTGGACCACAGGGCAACAAGATGTTCCCCCAGCTATGCAGTGCAACCCAGCAGATACAGCCATTCAAAAGCCAGTGCTCTGAAGTTACCTAATCCCTGCCCTTGCAGCCAGTGGAGGTGGAAGGAGGGATTCAAAAGATGTCAGGATGTGGCATTTGGGGACATGATTTAGTGCTGGGCTCCATAGTGCTGTGGGAGCAGTTGGACCTGAGGATCTTAGAGGGCTCTTCCAGCCTAAGCAACTCTATGATTGTGGGATCCTGTGTCTCCAGGCAGCAATTCACTCCATTGTCCTTAGGCATCTTAGGATGGTCAAAATGCCACTAGACACTGTTCTCCATGTTGTTTAGGTAGAGACTCCACACAACCAGCTTCAACCAGGCACTTCCATATTTCAATCATTTGGCAAGAATTAAATGAGGTGAGACCACCACTCCTGGAGGTGAGGAAGGCAGCACCAGAGCAGAAGGTGCAGATTGGAGCTGCAGCACTGAGGAGGACACTGGTAGCCTGTGGGCTCAGCATGTGCTCCCAGGGAGATGAAAAGAGAGAGAAAGGGAGAGGGAGGGCAGTGCTCAAGGAGACCCGGTGGAAAGAGAATAAAGTATTGCCAGGGCACCGAATTCACAGAAATATGGCAGCAACCTGTCCTGGGGAGCTGGACTGTTGGTGAAGGATAATATGATGTGAAACAGCATGAAAATACTGTGGGAAAGATCTCTAGGGGGAAAACTCAGAGTCTAGTAATAAAAATATAGTACAAGAACAGTACTCCTGCCCCTGTGATCAGAACTGTGATGGTGAACTGACAGATCACAGAGGCTGCAAAATTAGGACAGACAGTAACAGTGGAGATTTCATCCACTCGTACACCTACAGGTTAATGGTTCACCGGGATGAACCACAGTGAAAAACTTCTTGGAAGCAATAAATGATTACATGCCAAAATTAACTAGCCCAAATTGTTTGACCCACAAGAAAAGATGCAGTTCAGGATGTGGTCTGGAATGATGCACGAGACTCAGTTCCAGGGGTAGAAGTGGAAGAGCTTGTATGTAAAAATGATCCCAACACAATTTTAACTCTGTAGTGGCAGAGACCAAGCTAAATAAGTGCAGCAGGTGGAGATTCAATTTCAAGAGTGGTAACTGTGTGAAAATGCAGCAATCAGTCAAAAAGAGTTGAAATAGAGCAGACCAAAAACCCCCAGGGTAACTACGGCTGGTAGGTTCACAAATGCTGTACTGGCAGAGGAGGAATTGGGGCTCCCATGGGAGACCTGTGGGTCAAAAGGGGCATTCTGTGATGGCCAGGCCATAGCCGAGAGTCTCAATGGACTTCCTGCCTCTGTCGCAAGCGCTGGTGGCACCAGGATGTGCTCCACTGCTGTGTACCAGCACCACTGGAAAGGCTGCCTGGCCAAGGGCTGGGAGGTTTCCAGCATGATCCCACCTGCAGAGAAGGGTCTGGATATGATCTCGAGGTGCACATAGCACTGGAGCTGCCCTCGACCCTGGGGCGTGACAGAGTGCGCTGGGAAGAACAAGACTCCTGATGGCAGGGAGAAGCACAGCCTCTTGGAAAAGGACAACAGGAATGGCCTGCCCAGAGAGGGGGTGGATTCACCGTCCCTGGAGGTTTTTAAACTGAGATGCCATGATCTGGTAAACTGACTGAAGTTGGACCAAGGGTTGGACTTGATGATCTCGGAGGTCTTTTCCAACCCAATCGATTCTATGATTCTATGATGCTGCAAAGGCAAGCCCTGCCTTAGTGACCTGCTGGAGTTTGGGGAGGGAGCCAGGGAGCACATGGATAACAGGACTGGTCAACTACATGTTTTTTGGGTTTTCAAACGGCCTTTGGCAAGGTTCTACATCAAAGACTATTCGGAAATTGCCACGGGCATGGAGAAAAGGTCTCGTTCTGGACTGAGAGCTGGTGAAAGTGTAGGATGCAAAGGGCAGGGCTTGCCTGTCACTTTCCAGCCTGGGTAAGAGTCAGCAGCGAGGCCTTGGGCTGCTGCTGGGACTGCTTTGCACCTTGTGGGCGCCCTCAGGCATAAAGGAGTGCAGGGATGTTCCCAGATTTTCAGAGGATCCTTGGTTCCTTCAGGTGGTTGGATACCTCACTGAAGGTGAGGAAATCCAGGAGGATCTCACAGAACTGAGGAAGTGGACAAAAGCCACAAATGTGGCTGATGAACTTCAGTGTAGGCAAGTGTGGTGTATCCATAGGGAAAAATGATCCATATCAGGCATGTAGGATGCTGAACCTGGAACAGCTCAGCAAGAAGCTCGGAGTCATCATCATCAGTTGTCTGACATCATCATCTTTGTGTGCAATGGCAGCTGAAACATGCGGTGAAGTGTTGGCCCCTGCCAGCAAAGACCACCATTACAAACCAGTCTGGGCATCTTTTACCCCTCTCCAACACTTCAGTGCAGCATATCAGGGGGGCACAGGCAGTCCTGGTCTCTGCATCTCAGGAAGGACGTGGTGAGGTCAGAGGGGGTGCAGAGAAACAGAGCTGAGAAGGCTGAGGGATGCAGCAGCCACTGTATGAGGAAAGACTGAAAAGTCCCAGGTCATCACCTCAGGTAAGAAAAAGGCAGGGATGGTGGGTGAGATGGACACTTGGAATACTGTGAAAGCACTGACTGGGGTGAATGCTGGGCAGCTGTTGAACCAACCCATGGCACTAAGTTACATTATTCAGTATTTTGGGGACAAATATTTCCTCAGTGTCACCAGCCTTTGTCACAGTAGTTGATGTATTTTCTTACCTGTATGTACCAGCAAGAACTTGGTCACAATCAACCAGGACAAACTTCTCCAGAACCTGGCCTGCGAATTTCTTGCCTGCTTTGCTGTAGTACGTGTCTCCACTCAGGCATCTGATGCGCATGTTCTGAAAGCAAAGCAAGCAGAGCTGGTAAAGGGACTGAACTGAACTGAGCTGTTCCCTCCTGCATCACTGCTGGACTCCCTCAAGCAGGAGCTCTCTTCCCATAGGCATTGAGTACTTCCTGCCTTCTACATTCCAAATATTTTGCCACACTGTCTGATTCTATAAGATAAAGATACCAGCGAGTATTAACAAGTTGCACTTGGGTGTGAATTCTTGTTTGAAAAAAGCTTGGAGAATCCCATGAGCCTACAGACCCTTTCTGAGATATGTAAAACTATCCAATTTCTTCCAGATTATTAATAATACTCAACTTGCTGATGGCTCTGCACTGAAAATAAATTCTGACCCATAATAACCAGCCAGCTTCTAATCAATCAAATGTTCTGATTTTATGCAGTGACAGGCTTCTTAAAACCAAAACATCGCTCCATGAAAAAATATTTACAGAGAAATATCTACATTGTAAGAATTGCCTTTTATCAACGTATTTAAAAATGCTATTAACATTTTCAGCTGCTCTAGTGAAACAGACCTGATCCTCCTCTGCTTTAAAACTGCAAAAACTTCTCTGAGACAGCTTTGGCCTGTAAAACAGACTGCCCAGAATAAAACAGCAGAGGAGCAGAACAGTGGCTGGAAACAGTCACTGACCACAGTTAGACTGTGTGACACAGTGCCAACCAAAACATCTCGCAGGAAAATAAACATCCCTAAGGCTGCACCTCTGTGGGGCTGATGGGTCATCCCTTCCTGCCCTCCAGGCCAGCTCCCCTGCCACCTGCAGCACCTCTGGCACAGAAGGAGCTGTCACAAGCTGTCACCAGCTGCATTTGGCAGATGCCTCTGGGGGCAGCTCACCCCTGACGAGCATCAGCCCCCCTACAGATGAAGCCCCACAGCAGCTGGCCCAGGCCATGTGCAATGCCAGGGCCAGTTTGCCCCTGGCAGAGGTGGACACTGCCCAGGTGGGTGCTTGGGGACAGGTGGCAGCCTCCCCTCTGCCACCCAGAAGATTCCTAGCCAGGCATTGCCATCTCCAACAGTGCTGCAGGATAAGACAGCTGGGATTTACCTGCAGATGTTCCCCACTGAGCGCAGCCCCATGCCCCTGCCACCCCTCTGGAGCTGCCCCTGGGTATCCCTGTGCTCCCTTCGCCCCCTCCTCCTCCTCCTCCCAGGAGGCTGAGCCTCTGTGGGCTCCCCAGGCCTCTGGTACAGAGCCAGGACCAGCTCACCCAGTCCTGGACCTGCCATGGGGCTCACAGCATGGAAGTCGTGCCTGGGGGGTGAGGAGTAGGAGGCAGGTGACTCCATTCCTGGTGGCTTCACAGCCCCCTGTGGCAGGTGACTCCATTCCTGATGGTTCCCAGCCCCCTGTAGCAGGTGACTCCATTCGTGACAGTTCCCAGCCCCCTGTGGCAGGTAACTCCATTTGTGACAGTTCCCAGCCCCCTGTGGCAGGTGACTCCATTCCTGATGGTTCCCAGCCCCCTGTGCCAGGTGACTCCATCCCTGATGGTTCCCAGCCCCCTGTGCCAGGTGACTCCATCCCTGATGGTTCCCAGCCCACCATGGCAGGTGACTCCATTCCTGGTGGCTTTCCACCCCTCTGTGGCAGATTACTCCATCCCTGATGGTTCCCAGGCCCCCGTGGCAGGTGACTCCATTCCTGATGGTTCCCAGCCCCCCGTGGCAGGTGACTCCATTCCTGGTGGCTTCCCAGGACCCTGTGCCAGGTGACTCCATCCCTGATGGTTCCCAGCCCCCTGTGCCAGGTGACTCCATCCCTGATGGTTCCCAGCCCCCCGTGCCAGGTGACTCCATCCCTGATGGTTCCCAGCCCCCCGTGCCAGGTGACTCCCTCCCTGATGGTTCCCTCTTCCGTCAGAGTCGCTGTGGGCAGGAGGGGGGCTCCCTCTTGGACATACCTGCGGGGAGCTCATTGCAGCAGGGTGGGAAAGGCTTGGCTCTCCCATTGCAGGGAGGGTCTCCCAGCCCACCCAGCAGCACCATTTCTGCCAGGGTCACACAACAGCAGCACGTCTGTTCTGACTGGGGTCCATCGGAGCCTACGGGCTCTCCCTGGCAGTGGGCAGTGGAAGAGCAGGAAGAGGGCGATCTATGCTGCTGCCCCTAATATTGCTGCTGCCCCTGTTTTCTGCTCAGGGGTTTCCTGATCTTCTTGTGGTTTGTCTCAGCAGGAACCCCACCATGAGCTCCTCTCCGAGTACTGGTCCAGGCTTCTCTGGAGTTCATGGAAACTTTTAATAGGGGCAGAGCAGAAGCTTCACCATCTTTGCACAGTGGCTCTCACTTGTTGCCTTCTTGTTCCCAGAACATGTCCTCCTCTGTCACCTGAGAATGGAGAACCTTTTTCCTCTAAGGACAGTTGTGCACTGGAACGAGTTACCCCGAGAGGCTGGGCAGTCTCCATGCTTGGAGATTTGCAAGACTAGACCAGGTAAGGTCCTGACCTCACAGGTGATGCTACTTTGAGCGGGAGGTTGGACTTGATGACATCCCAGGGTCCCTGCCAGCTTGCATTAGCCTGTGATCCTCTGCAATGACACCACAAGTTGCTGATACAGACCAAGATACGTTGGATGCCTGGGGAGGTGTTCACCTCATCCTGTGGCCAGTCAACACAGGGATTTTTTTTAATTCCAATGCCAAGGTTTTAGTAATACTAGTTCTCATTGGGACGAGCTTCCTCTTCCCACCTCCAGGGAAATTCAGGGAAGTGATATCCCATAAATGCGTCACTTCAGTATTTCTTCACTCCCTTTATCCTTTCCAAGGCTCAGTGAGTTGTTGATACCTGGTTCATTTTTTCCGTACTCTCCTTCCTCTTGGCAATCCAGGCCCTGAATCATCCCAACAAGACGAGAATCCTGCAGTCTTGCAGGAAAGCCAGACTGCCAGGAACCACTCTTGCTCCATCCAGACAGTTCCAGGTTCAGCAGATGGACATGTGACAACTCCCAGTTAAGTCTTCCACTGCCACCACTCAACGTGGGATTTGCTGAAGCTCAGTACCAGATTTGCCCCCAGCAGGCTCACACATTGTTCTCAGAAGTAAGATGCTGCAGGGGCAATCACCCCAAATTCCCCATCAAACCCCAAATTGTCACCAATTATTCCAAATGGAGATTTACCACCACATCCTGTCACAACTCAGAGGCAGGAATAAAATATGCACCCTCATTCAACTCAGCTGTGAGCACCCAGCCTGTATGGCTGCTAATGGACTGCTTGAGGTGCTTCAGTGCAAGAGGCACTCCAGATGAAGAGCTGCTGCTGCTGAGTCACAGGATGGGGAGGTGAGTGTTAATTAGCCATTCAAGCACAAGACATGACATCAGGCCTAATAAAGAGACATAGGCATCTCCATGGACATAAACTCATTATAATTTTAATTAAAAACTAAGGCCATCTCTTGGATAAGAAGAAAAAAAAAATCTCAGAGAGATGGAATTCATCTGGATCCACCAGGTGACTTCAGGGAGGAAGCTGTTTTTGACGGCAAACATCCTCCAGCACGGAGCACTTTTCCCTAACAGCTGCCAGAGGCAGAATGAAATGACTTGTGAGAAGCAAGAAAGGACAGAACTTCACCAGCACAGGAGAAGAAACAGAGAATCATTGAGGTTGGAAGAGACATTTAAGGGCATCAAGTCCAACCTTTGGCCAATCACCACCTTGTCAGCTAGACCAGAGCACTGAGAGCTTCTCTAAAGAAGCCACTCCAAATTAACCTTTGTGTAGACAGGTTAAAAATGAGGGAGAATCAAGACATTTGTAACTGCATCTATTTTGAATGCTGTAAAATGCTATTTTTGCATTTTTCCTGGCCTGTATTTTAGTTAGGAATGCTTTTGAGGTAACTGGGTAACTTCCAGCAACATGAAGGGAAAACCTATGAAACTGATGGCTGGAGGAGAATTGGTGCTCCAGGGAATCCTGTGCACGCAGGGAAGGAGACCAGCCAGCACTTCTGGCCTTGCAGGACTAACAAAGGACAACAAAAAACCAATTCCCATTGATAGGTGGTAGCCAGAAAGGAGGAGGAGCACAATACTGGGTGGCACCTCTGAGGCTCCAAGTTCCCAAGAGAGCTTGTGGTGCTGTCACATTAATTAGTGCCGTTTTACCTGCTCGGGGCAGGTAAAACACAAACCTTTGGTGATGGGCAGCCACTGAGCAGGAATTGGGTTCGTCACAAATCCCTCATGGACCCACAACTGAATCACAAAGCCAAAAAGGAGATGTTAACATGAGATTTTTAACCCATGGGTGCAGCAGAAGGAAGTGGTGGGGTTTGCAGCAGGACATCTGAGGACACTCACTGCACCCCTTGCCCTTCCAGCTCCTGCCCTGAAGCAGCTCTGGCTGGAATCTAAACTGAGCTCAGGGATCTGAACCAGGAGTGATTTAAGTCTTGCAATTCTATGTCCTAGAGCAAGGGCTGTATCATCTGCCCCCATGTCCAGGAGATGACAAAGGTCCACAGGAACTAAGTTTCCTGGTCTCCCTCTGTCTCTGCACCAGCCCAGCAAAGTGTGCAGTAACTCACTGCAGCTCACTGGCCTTGACCTCACACTCCCTGCAGGCAAAACTGAAATGATGGCCACAAAAGATCAAGATATGGGACTAGGAGGCTCCTTCACACCTTCCCCCAGTGCATCCAGACAGATCTTCATCTCCAAGACCAAACAGCCATGGGCTCTTAGCCTGGGACAGTGAGAGAAGGGAGAGGTCCAAGGGACCAGGCAGAGGGAACAGAACAGAGGGTACATGGTTTTTATAAATTTCAAGACCTGTTTATCATATCCAGTGCGTGACTGAAAACTTACTGGGAAGCTGTCCTGAGTAAGAGCCATTTTATTGCACATCTCCACAAAATGCTTCAAGTGCCCTTCATCGAGGATCAGGTAAACAGGGATGTGCCGTCTGCTCGAGGCCTCCAGCAGGTCACACAGAATTTCCATGTCTGTGAACAGGTCCATCACAATTGCTATCACCTGGCCAGGAGAAAAGAGGTGTAGGGGGGAAAAAAACACAAGAGGCTGTTGAAATCTCATGCACAAGTGAATTGTGCTTAACCTGTGAGCCAAGTATTCAAACCTCCCGAGTAACCCACTCTGTTACTGAGTGGAGATGCTCCTGGACCCTTGTGTTTAACAGCCCTCACACCCCCACAGCAGCTAAAATCAAATTGTAATAACTGTGAAGATGATTCCCACCCAGGTACCTCCCATCTCATCCCTCATTCACAGAAAGGACTGGCCAAAGGGCAACACATGTGCACAAACTCTGACTGTCAGTGGTGCCACAAGTATGTGTTGTCTTAAGCAAATGTGCCAGGAAAAAAGCATTGTAAACAAGAGCTGAGACTGAGGAAAATCATCATTCAATCAGCAAGAGTGACTCCACGTGAATGGCAGATTAAGATGAGAAAGTACAATGTTTTTCAGGAAAGGACGTGCTGTCAGGTAAGGGAGAAGGTATCCTGAGTATGTACATGGTACATCCCAGGGGTTCCTGGTGGAAAGGATCCCTTCCCCTCCTCTATTGGCAGAACAACTGCTCACACAGCCCAGGATGCAAGTGATGGGTATGGAACCTGCCAGGAGGAAGAAGGAATAACACTAAGATTATTAAAAAATAAAAATTAAAAGAGAAAAATAAATAAACTGAAGACTTGCATTGTGAAGTCTCCAAGGGGAGGTTTTAAAAAGGAAAAGAATTTTAAAGACAACTGCCAGTTCTTTCAAAAAGGAGGTTGAAGAAGGCCGTGACAGCCCATCCCACTGTGGAGATGGAATGGGAGCACCGTGGCCACATGAACTCTGCAGAAACCAGAAGGAAAATACAGAAAATAGAAGGTAGGTCATGACAAGCAGCTCATACAAGTGAGTTGACCCAGAACCAGAAAATTCAAAGTATGACAAGAACAATGGTTGGTTCCCAGTGGTTGGGAAGTCAGTCATATAGGAATAGCCTGAAGAGTCTGTTCCTCAGAGAGGGAAGTTGCCAGCAGACAACACGGAGGGGCCACTGTTTGGATGAGGAAGTGGCTGTTGGGATCCATCTGTTGGCTGTCACTGTTAGTGACGGGAATCGGGAGGACACTTCGGAGAAGGAAGGAACAGGCAGGAGAGCACTTGCTGAGCAGGATGATTTGTCATTGCACCTCAGGGTGCAGAGCAACCCAGTGACTCAGACCTTGAACCATCAGCAGTTAACACTGAGAACTCGCTGAAGATGGGAACACACTGGGGGATGGAAGAAGACAGTGAAGGATTTACTGGCAGGGCAGCTGCGTTTCCAAAGCTGAAAAAGCAAAGGAACTACTGCCCAACGACTTCAATTCCACTCTTCACTGTACCATAGCAGTGAAAAAGGTGACTGGTGCTTGTAAATTGGGTACATAACCCTGATGTGAGTTTCTGCAACCAGCAGAGGATGCCCAAATACAGATGGCCCAAAAAGCAGTGAGTTTGGGAGTGAGTAAAGCTCCAGCAACCTGCCCTGCTACTCACAGTGCTCATGCCCTGCATCACACCTGGCACACAAAGTACAAGAGAGTCTGTCCTGCTGCTCATCGTGCCCCTTTGTGAGGAGGAGGGAGCCCATTTTCCAGCCCCTCCCCTGCCTGTGTTAGAGCATGGCCATGAATGCAACACTCCATAGCCCAAACCACCCTGTGGAGCTCATCCTCTGCCACTGCTGCTCTGCTTCAAACCAAGAGCTGCATGCAGGGGATGGCACTGAGGTCAGCTTTTACAGGTGCAGTGGTTCACGCTTTAAATAGGAACAGGGGAAATTGCATTCATGGCAAGGATCTGCTCTGGAATTCCTTCACGACAGAGCAGAGGAGCTCCAAGTATCGCTGTTGTTGGATTTATGCTCCAGACCCCCATGCTGGCCTCAGTGTGCCCACTGCCCAGTGGCTCTCCTGCTCTGTTCTCATTAATAAACTGTCTCTTTCCAGGCTGGCACTCATGGCCTTGGTGCTGCATGGAGGCAACTGCCACGGACACAGCAGGGCTCCGTGGGCTCCCCATCCCAGATTTCCGCTTGGGAAGCAGCTCCTCTCAGCCTGCACACACCATGGAGAGACCCTCTGCACCAGAGAGCCATGGCAGAGAGGGCAGCAGTGCCAGCAGGTTGCTTCCTGCTCCCTTGGAGGTTTACCCCTTTTGCACATGGACAAGATTTCACAGCTCTATCTTTTTTCCCCAAAACCCAGCTCTGTGATGGTGCTCGACACACTGTCACTGCTCCTCAGCATCTTGCAGAAGATCCCAGGCCCAGTCCACCACAGCAGGGACTGGGGAAGAACCTTCCCAGAGGCTGCTGCAATCCCAGGCATCCAGGTGGGACCTGGCACAGCTGTCAAGAGCTAAAAATCATTCCTGATGTCCAAGCCCAAATGACATCTCCACCCTCTCACCCTGGCCCTGGGAGATACAGGCTGCAGACCCTGCCTCTGAAGGGCACCTCTTTTGGTGCCCTTGCCAGTGTTGTGTTCCCAGAAACCACAAGAGGCTCTGCCAAACTGCTCTTCCCTCCTGAAACACCCCCACCTGGCATGGACAGCAAGTCAGCCCTGAAAGAACTCTGCAGGCAGTGAGAAGCATCTTCAGCTTCCCAAATTAATGGTGCTGCTGCACTATCAGCACCAGGTACTGCTGAGACCAAAAGGACCTCACCACCTCTCTCCACAATGTCCTGCAGCCAAAGACCACGGGCAATTGAGCCAAATTACTTCAATGGGTCACACTTCCTCTGATGATGAAGCACCACAAAAAAACTATAGCCCAAACCTTGTGTAAGGCCTCAGGCAGGTCCCTCTCAGCCACACTTTGCCTTACGGTATTCCAGCTCATCTCAGGCTTAGGTTTGAGGCAGGCTCGGCCCTGGGGACAATCTAAACTCTGCTTAGGAAGTCAACATGATGGAGTCAAGGGAGACCAATGCTGAGACCAATGCTCCTTTGTCCCCAGATCCCACATGCTCAGAGGCACTGCCTGCATGGGGGTGCACAGAAGGTCCACACCGCCTTGCTCTTCCCTACCAGGGCTCGCAGGCTTGGGCAGGGCTGGCTGGCACAGCATAGGGCCAATGCTTGCCCCAGACTGGCACTTCCAGGCTGCAGTGAGAGAGATGGGGCAGAACAGGCAGCAGGACGTGGCACAGAGTCACCCATGGCCCCCTGTGCCCAGGCTGGATGCAGCCCTGCACCCTGGGCTGTGCGGGATGCAGCCCTGCACCTCCCTGCACCCTGGGCTGTGCTGGATGCAGCCCTGCACCTCCCTGCACCCTGGGCTGGATGCAGCCCTGCACCTCCCTGCAGGCTGTGCTGGATGCAGCCCTGCACCTCCCTGCAGGCTGTGCTGGATGCAGCCCTGCACCTCCCTGCAGGCTGTGCTGGATGCAGCCCTGCACCTCCCTGCACCCTGGGCTGTGCTGGATGCAGCCCTGCACCTCCCTGCACCCTGGGCTGGATGCAGCCCTGCACCTCCCTGCACCCTGGGCTGGGCTGGATGCAGCCCTGCACCTCCCTGCACTTCCCTGCACCCTGGGCTGTTGCAGCATCAGCGAGAGCCCCAGGCAGCGGGGCCAGCCTGTGCCAGCTGGCTGGAGCCCTGACAGTCTCCCTGCTGCCTCCCAAAGCGGGTCCTCCCTGGCACCAGGAGGTGGGAGAGGCTGTGGCTCCGCTCACACCCTCCTTGGGCAGAGGCGCTCCTGGGGAGCAGCGTGGTGGAAGCCCCAGGTCAGGGCACGGTGCAGGGGGGACAGAGCGTGGGTTTGCCCTCCCTGCAGGGAGCGGGGAGATGCAGGTGCCTGTGTGGAACTGCTCATTCTAACCGTGGATGTCCATAAGGGCGCTCAGATCAGCCTGTCCTATCCGTAACCAACGTAGGCAGCTCTCACAGCAACATCAGCTCAACTGCAAAGCCAAGAAGTTTTGGGGGAAGAAGAGCCTGAAGATATTCCCTTGAAGCCTCCTAAGAACATATGGTTGCAAAGGAGAGAAAAAAAAGTGAGGTCTAAAGCCTCAAAGACAATTCCCAACAGCTCTCTAAAGCTGGGAGCTGGGTATCAAAGTACCACCTGCAATTCAGGCTTCTGACAACACCAACGAAATGTATCTCATGTTTCAAGCTTTGAGCATTCAAGTCAACCCGGCCTTACAAACCCAAACAACACATCGGTGCCTCCAGCCCCCCGGTCTCAGCGGTGGTAGTGGCAAGGCTGGGCTGGCTCAGAGCATCCCTGCTCCTCACCACGCTGAGCACAGTCTCTGAGCCCATGGCTCAGCCTTGGGGTCAGGACATTGCAGACACAGCTGCCCCACAGCCTCTGGAAAATTCACACCTTGCCACTGTAGGGCTAAACCATGACATTTCCAAACCCACTTCTGGAAACTCACAATTCAGCAATTACTGGAGTCATCATTTTGGGAATGACAGCACTTACCAGCACCCCACTGGGGTTTGCCATCTGTCTCGTTTCTAACCAGCACAGCTGGTTTTACTGGTATTTGCCAATAGCCCTGTGGTTTGGGCCATTACTGCAGTGGTGCCATTGGAAGCGACAAGTTGCTTCCCTGGGGACCATCAGGGACCCTTCTGCCATCACACAGGACCTGGGCACACAGCTAGAGTCAGAGTGGAACAAAAGAGGGGAAAGAAGCAGCACAGACAGTTGACTCCAGGTTGGAGCTCATCCAACAGGAGTCAAATTGTAATAGGATTATCAAATGAAGCAAAGGTGTGGCTGCACTGCATCTTCTTATGTCTGCAAAGACAAAAGCTGAAATCTGACCATCTGTCTTCAAAGGGAGCTGGTTAAATGCAGCCAAGTCGAGAGACCAACTGCACCAGCAAAATGTGCCAGTGAAACAAATGCTCCTTTTGCTGATTTGTGAGTACAAATGTGCTGTTGCAAAAGGTATCAGCTGAGGTTGCTCTGTGTGACTGCACCGGGCAAGCACCAAACAGCATTTCCAGCTGCACACCTTCCTGTCCACAGGACTTGGAAAAAGCAGTCAGGGATCTCCACAGCTTTCCCACTTCCCACCAGCACTGTATCCCCCACAGGAGGAAATGCAATCTAAAACATCTACGACAAGAGCCTAAAGCCTAATGGAAAGAATCCTGGAAATGGAGAAAGAGCAGCTGGAAAAAAAGCAGGTGGTTCTTCACAGTGGCCCTTCAAGCAAAGGATGTTTTTACCTCTGGTTGCTCTTTTGTCATTAAAACACATGTAAGTAACATCCTTTTGGACGGTTTGATGAGCAAAATGACTCAGTAAGTACTTAAATATGTGTACCTGGGGTTGTGAATGAGCTGGAACTGCCATCAATCACAGAGTTAATCACAGGAAGCACCGGCCAGAGCTGCTAACCCAGAAGCCAGTAGAACACCACTAATAAACCAATAAGATGGTTAAAACCTCATTCTCATGTTTCACACAACAGTCAAAAACATGGTGTGAAATCCCCACCTTGAACATGACGGGCTAAAGATTGTTGAGGCTTTGGCAAGCCAAGCCAAGCAAGCAAAAAGCTCCAGATGTACTGAGAGTACAATAAAGCACCCACTGCTGGGCAACCTGCCCGCAGCAACAGGCAAGTTCCTGCCAACTGAGAAAACAGCAAGATGTTGTTCCTGTGGCTCAAAGGATCTCAATATCATTGGAGATCTGGGACACGTGCTGAGTGACAGGAGGACGTTTCTTGGTAGTCATTTGCTCTGTGCATTCTGCCATGACTGCGTCTTAATCCCCACTGCTGACAAGATTGGGGTCAGTGTCACAGAACTTTTCAGATCATTTAAGCCACCATAAATCAACTGCTTGCGAGGACAAACAAAGCTTTTTGTCACTTACTTCCGGGACCAAAACTTCCTGTATTTACCTGTAAGGTGCAACAGAAGTTCAGGCATTAAGCAAGGGCTGCTTACAACTGAACAGCAGCTCACGTGGCAAAAGTCTTTTGGGCAAAAGAAAACACCCCCAAGTGTCCCTGATAGATGGTTTTTCAAGGAAGTTCTGATGCTGCACAGCAACCCGAGCTGCTGGGAATGCATGAACGCCTTTGTTGATGGTGACAGAAGATTACACTTGAGCTGCAAACAGCTCACAGCCAAGGTCCAGGGTGACAATTCCTTATCCCCTGATTTTCCACTATGAATGGAAGGAGTGACTGGGAAGTTAAATAGGAAACTACTGGAGTGATAAGAGAAATTGCCTAGAAGCTGACTAGTTAAAGTGAACTTTGCTCTAAATGTTTCCTCAATATCTCAACACAAATTCTACATGAGAAAATTAACGTGGAAAGAGCCATAAAGAGGACAAAGACAATAAAAGCTGACAAGGTGTCTGAGATACAGTGGCCTAAGCTGCTGCTTTCATATAGAGAACAGTGGCAAAGCAAAAAGAAGAAAGAAGCAGCATTATTGAGCGAGTAAATTCATGCCAGGCTTGTGCTTGGTAGGCAGGTACTGTAGTCATCCAGTTTTTATTGCATCTGAGGTTGTAATAACACAACAGAAACTGTGCAGTGGAGCGAAACAGGCTGATCTTACTCATCCCCAAAGAGGCACAGATATGAAGCCTAGAAGACAGGATTCTAACCTACTTCAAAACCACAGCCAGGGATTTTCAGCCCCACAAATTTACTCAGGTCATATGTGGTGAGGCCCTGGCACAGGGTGCCCAGAGAAGCTGTGGCTGCCCCATCCCTGGAAGTGTCCAAGGCCAGGCTGGATGGGGCTTGGAGCAACCTGGGCTGGTGGGACATGTCCCTGCCCATTGCAGGGGGTGGGAAGAGGTGGTCTGGAAGGTTCTTTCCTACCCAAACCATTTGATGATTCTACCACAGAAACTCACCGGTGGTGCCCTCTTCTCCTACTTAACATGATGCCCAGGGCTGGAGACGAGCCCAGGGCTGGGACGAGCCCAGGGCTGGAGATGAGCCCTGGCCATGCAGCCTCCCTGGCTGAGAGAGCAGGACTGGCTGGGACAGCCAGATGTGAGCTCTGCAGGCCCTGCACTCACTGCAGGCTCTGCATCCCCCCAGCCATGGACACAGAGTGCCTTCGAGGGCAGTGCCTGTACGACACGAAATCCAGGGTGGAAAGAAATTACAGGAAAGGAAAGGAGCAGGAACAGTTCAAGATCTGCTGCAGAAAAAGCAATCACGTCATGCCAGACACGCAGAGAGCAGGGACAGTGTGGAGCGTGTGGTGCACAGGTGTGGGACCAGCCACCAGAGGTGGGTGCTGTGCCACAGGACCCTCTCCAGGGACACAGCTCTGTACGTACCGTCCGTGCCCGGCTGATCAGAGACCGGACCAAATCCTTAATGCTGTTCGTTTTGTTTCTTTGGAAAATCACAGTGGCTTGAGTCTGGCCAGACACCGTGAGGAGCGGCGTCCCTGGCCACCCCAGCTCCAGCTCCGGAGGGTGCACGTCAGACATCAGCGGGAAGTAGGTGCCCGACGTCAGTTCGGAGTCGAGGGACAACCTGTCTCCAGCGTCCGCATCACCAGGCTCGGCCTCTTTGTCCTTCATTGCGCTGGGATCTGGAAGGCTTTGGTTCCTCTGCTGGCTGATGTAGTCCATGTCGAGGGCGGAAAGGAAGGGCAGCTCCCGCTCCTCGGCGATGGCGCCCAGGTAGCCGCGCTCCCCCTGCTCCAGGAAGGCGTCGATGGCCAGCCTGGCCGTCTCGCTGTGCTGGAGCACCAGCGGGCTGGGCTCCCTCCACCACGGCTTCCTCAGCTGCTCCAGGCGGCTCTTCAGTGGCCCGGACACTCCTTGCTGGCCTCCATAGCTGCGGTGCAGCTGCGGCCTCACCTCCACCGCCAGGTAGTTGAACATGACGGGAGCTGCTGCCGATGCTAAGAAGTGTCTCTCCAGCTGGGTTAGTCCTCTGCTGGTCTTCAGGTGTTTTCTGCCCCTCCTGCACTCCTGAGCTCCTCCCAACAGGTTCCTTCAGGACTCAGCATGAGCTGCACTCCTCTGCTGGGGAGTTAATCACCAGGTCCAGCCTCCCACTCCGGGGTGGAGCCGGCTTGCCAGGGCTCCCTCCCCCAGTTCCCTCAGACCCACACCTGGCACTGGGTGCCCAGAGTGTCCCTTTTGCAAGGGGAGGAAGATCAGCCCTTCCAGATGCTCCTTCCTTTTCCTTATAACTGATTAATGTACTGCCCTCCCCTTCCCTTCCCTAGAGAGGTCCCCACCCTTGGCCAAGCAGGCTCTAACCTGTTTTGTCCCTCACTGTGCTCACAGTGGAAATGCAGATGCTGGAACTTGTTCCTGCTTGAAATTTGTTCCAAATCAAACATGCTGCTCAGTGTCAGTTATAATGAAATACAAATATCCCAAGTGGGTAATCAGACTTGGCAAAGACACTTACTCATCCCTGAGCCACAGCTAATGCTCCTCTAGCATTTCCTGGGAGCCTGGCTCTGCTAGACCAGCACTGGGCAGAAAAGCCAGAACACCACATTTTTTGATCCCAGAGTCACAGTGTCTGAACAAAGCACTGCAGGAATCTTGGTCATTAGATACTGCAGGTCAGAAGAGCAATAGCTCACGTGCTCTTTTAGCATCTCCCTGGAAATCCTTCAAGGAAAGGACATTCAGCCTTAGGAGCCTGGAGCTGTGTGAATGATGATACTGCCTACATGCTGCCTCTTTTGGGATTTGGTAACTCCAGCTTCCCAAAAGCACCATGGAGCTATTTGTTGAGGAACAATACAGGCAGACATTGCTCCGTGAATTAAAGCACTGTGCAGGAACACATGAGAACACAATGCAGTGAGTGAAAAACTGTGCAGGGGAGCACACGGGACCTCCCTCCCCACTCAGCTCACCTTGGAGCTACTGAACTCCACACGGGCAACCAGGGAACAAAGAACTGGCTGGAGAGTTGGCCTAATCAGCTGGCCTCTTATCTATAAAATCCCTGGAGATTAAATTCATCCAGGCTAAATTAAGTGATCTAAAAGTCAAATGTGTGCTCTGGAATAATCACAGAGCAATCGCCAGTGGAGAGGGACAGCCATGCCTGAGTGTGAACCAGCACACACACACACCAGGCTGTAAGTCAGATGGGATGAATCATGTCCCCAAGGGACCATCACTCTCCATGGACTAGAACTGAGTGGGATGATTAGCTCGGATTAGCTGTCTAGTCTTTAGATCCCTGAAATTGGGATGAAGCCTCAGCAGGACTCTGCAAATGGCAAGAACAGAAGCAAAGGTGGGTTGAATCAGAAGACAGAAGTCGCTGTGATGCAGCAAAGAAGGGCAAAGCTAGCAGGGATGGGACAAAATCATAACAAAGCTGCCACCACACAAGTGTTACAGGTGAAAATAAGTGTTAGAGTAGCTTAAAAAATAACACTGACTTAAAATGTAAGGTAAACAGCCAATCCCATGTAAGGAAGTTTGGAAAAATTACACAAGGAAGGGGCTGTAACATGACAGGTGTTTTGCTGCAGCTGCTTTACCACTGATAACATAAAAGAAGGGTATCACCACCCTACCTTTTGCCTTCCTAAAGAGCTGAAGAGAGCGTGAATTTAAAAAAAGTCACCGAAGGCATGTTTTCTGCCAGATAAACAACTGCTGCTGATTGTGTAAAGGGATTTGCACTGTCTCCAGCTGGTGTTTGGTAATGACCTACTCTCCCCCCAGTAATTTCTCATGGACCTCAGCACATGAAAGCACACATGATGTAAACATCTCCAGCCCAGCTTGTCAGGCTGGGCTCCTTCAGGGTTGGTGGGGAGAGGCAGAGACTTCTAGGAGTCAGTTACCTCACCCTGCAGCAGACACCTGAAACAGGTCCGATGAAACGAGCCTTGGAAGCGCTTTATCTCTCCCTGCTGAGCAGCAGGAGCCCAGGCTGCCAGTCAGGGACAGAGGCTTACCATGCAGACATCTAAAATTAGATGAGAGGTGTCCTGCCCCTGCTGTCTGGCAGAGAGATAAACTGCTATAATTGGCACTCCACAGGCTGACAAGGGGAAAATTCCCTCTGGCTGAACACCCCCCCCAAGTGCCACTTCCAAGCCAATGTCCCTGGGCAGCTCTGCTCTGGCTGATACCCGAGCTCAGCCAGGATCCAAGCATTAAGCAATATTTCACTCTTGCATCCCACGGTAGATGTGCCTGGAGCTCAGCAAACACAAATACCTTGCCTGGGTTTTCCAGAGAATGTACCTGCCACTTCCTCTTCACGCATACATGGAAGGCATCCTGCCACCCTGTGTCCTGATGGGTCTTGGAGAGCACTCACATGGGAACGTGAGAAGCCAGATTTGCTTTTCCCTCTCCTTTTTATTTCACACTGAAACCCACATCTTCCACCACAAAACATCACGGTTCTCCAAGACACTTCTCTACAGGCATTTCTAGAAAACACTGCCTAGCAGAGTTCCACTGTGTGGAATTCACTGGCCAGATGCACACAGCCAGCACAGCTGGATGAGAAAAGTCCCAGTTTCAGGTCCTGCACTGAGCTCTGTCAAATCCCCCCATTTTGTGCCCGAGGTTCCCAACCACAGCGTTACAGAATCTTCTAAACACAGAGGCAGCACACAAATTCCTTGTTTCATCTTTTCCATTTGTTTGTTAAGGCTTTCTCAAATCAGGGGACAGGCAGCCTCACCCAGGGCATTGGGCACCAGCAGCCATTCCCAGGCCAAATGATCCAACCACAAGTGATGGCAGGGGCATCACTGTGTCCAGTGAGGAGCATTCAGCTGTCCTGGGTCCAGCATTCAGCTCCTGTTGCAGCTCTGAGGTCCCAACCACCTCTGTGCCACGCAGGGAAGCCAATGTGTGCCCATGGATCTGCCAGGGTGGCCTTCCAAGGTCCAGCCCCAAACTGCTCAGGGCACAGCTGTCAGGAGAGGGACCACACTCTGCCCTTCCCTCAGTTGCTGCCTTGGGCTGAACACGGGAAAAAGCACTTTCAGACTCTCCTTCCTTCCCTCCTTCCAAAGGGAATACACAGAAATGGAACTGGGCATTGTAACATCAGTGGGTGTGGTTACCAGCAGGAAGAGGGTACACAGGGAAGGATGTGGGACAATAAGTAAATCAGCATAAGATGCCTGGTTTTGACAGGATGTGGACCAGCCCCGGAGCTGGCAGGTGGGATAAGGAGTGAAGGAGCCCAGCTCACTCTTTCAGTCAGTGACACACTCATTAATGAAGGTTCTGCATGTGCAGGACTCCTCACTTCCGAAATAAGCATGAAGAAGGTCTCACCTGCTGGGAGGTGCAGCAGCTCCCCAACAGGATCCAGGCTCAGCAGCACGTGCAGGACCCTCCTGCATGAACACACCTGCACGACAGCAAGAACAGGACTGTAGATGTTGCTGGTTTCTGCATCAGCATGCAGGGAAGTGCTCCCATTAACCTGTCCCTGGTGCCTCCAGCAGATCTACTGCCACTTGACCTAAAACCCCTCGCTCCTCTCAGCAAATCACATCTGGAGCAGCCACTGAAATGTCATAGCAGAAGGTGGGATCACGCTCCTGTGAGCTCCTGCTCTGCATTCCCAGGGGAAGGATGAGGCCCAACCATCTCTTCTGTCCCACAAATGAGCAGAGCAAGCTGCTCAGCAGGTTGAATGACTGTAAGCCAAACAAGTACTCCCTCAACATGTTCAGCAACTTCAGGAAGAATACATGTAGGATGCACAGGACAGCCCTGAACACCTGAAGAAGGGGCAGTGGTAAAAAAAAGCCTCACCAAAGGAGTCTGGGAAGGGTCACGAGGCTGTTAATGTGCAACTGCCCCATCACAGTGCAGGAGGCCAGGCAGCCCAGAGCACCCGTGGGTGACAGTCCCTTTGCAGGCCAGGGAGAGGTGGGCACTGCACAAGCAGCAGAGCCCACTGCTCACTCGTGCTGAGCCTCAGGGCCTGTCCTGTGTCCTTGCCAAGCTTTCCAGACTCCCATGTAAGCTTCTGCCTCTCCTTGACCTCTCAGGAGGGCCGTGCTGTGCAGACAAGGTGTCCAGAAGATGGAGATACTGCTCCCTACAGCACGGCACAGGGGAACCATCACCCTGAGATCTGGAAGGGGTGTTCATCCAGCCTGGGGTACCCAAAGGCCCAGGAGAACTGGACACAGCCCAGGTCAGTGACAAGAACAGGGCACGGGTTCATCGCATCCTCTTCAGGGAAGAGCAAAGAAGCCTTGATTAGAGTTTCTTAGTCGAGGAGACAACAAAGCAGGGCAGATGTGAAGAGGCAGATGGGGAGGGCAGGAGCCTACACAGGGGCGTCTCCACTAGGAAATCTGGACAACACTCTCAGGCACAGGGTGGGATTGCTGGGGTGTCCTGTGCAGGGCCAGGAGTTGGACTGGACGATCCCTGTGAGTCCCTTCCAACTCAGCATATTCTATGATTCTGACTCTAAATTAGCTGCCATCAGCATCCCCCAAGGAAAAAACCCCATGTACTCACAGTCAAACCCCTGCACTGGGGCCTGAGATGACCTCTGCATCTGTGGCACAACTCCCTTGGCAGAAAAGTTAGAAAGACACAGCAGTTTCTAGGCATTAACTTGAACCTTTACAATTCCCCTCACCAGGACTTTCATCTTCCTGGAAGAAAGCACACACAGTCAGGCTTTGGAGCTCCATGAATTGTTCAGCACACCTGTAGAGGGGATCAGCAAACCTCTCCAAATGCTCAAGAAGTACTTCAGCACAACCCTGGGATGCAGACAACCTTCTCTGCGTGCTCAGGATTAAACCAGTCCCACAGAAATGCTGCAAGTAGGAGAATGTGGATGACTACAAGTGGGGCACAGGGTCAGGCATGGCTCCCACTGCTCCCCAGAACGGTGCCATGAAGTGGCAGTGGCACATCACAGGGACCATGTCTGCAGGACCAGTCCCCTCCCAGCTGATGCTCCCCCTCCCATGGCTTTGCTACTCTTCATCTACTCTACATTCATCTGATTTAAAGCTCTGGTGGAAAAATTTGCTCTTAGTCTCCAGTTTCTGCTTCCCTCGCTTGCCAAGCCAGGGGCAGGGGAAGGGAGACAGGACAGTGGTTACTCTGACTGCCAGGTCAGGAGCAGCAGTTCTGATCCAAGGGCTTGGTGGGGCAAAGGCACAGCTGAAAATGTCACTTTGTGGAAGGTGAGGATCGAAGTCACAAATCTAGGAAGTGGTAATTGCACTTTAACAGGGCTTAAGCACTGGCAGCACAGGAAATGTAGAGATCGCCCAGGATGCCTCTGCTCTCAGCACTTCAGTGCTTTAAAGACGGAGGAAATAGAACAGTTCAATACCCAAAGGTGGTGTGAGTACAGTAGCTGAGATGGTACAGAACATCTAAACACTTAAAACAGAGAGGGGGCATCAAAGGCTATCAGATGACTCCCCCCTACTCCAAAATATCTCAAAATCATCCCGAAGCAAGAGAATTCCCAAGTTTGACCCTGTGAGGCAAAACGTGCTCCTGCTCTCCCACTGGTGCAGAACAGGAGAGAAGGAAGGGAAGACACTGAATGCTGGCCCTTCTGCTCACAGAGAGCAAGCCAAGATCCAGCTGAAATCCTGAACGCTCCCTAGGGGTTCATGGCTCTTCATTTTACACCACCTGGGAAAGCTGAGGGAGTAAGTACTTTGGAATTAGCAGAGATGACCAAATTCTGTATATGAGACAGTAGATCAGGTTGGATGATAGAGCTTTACAAGGTTTCTTCCAGAAGAAATGCACATGTATATGTTCACTTAACATACAGTAAGTGCCCCCAAGCTAATGCTCTGACACCACATTCCAAAAACTCAGCAGTGTAAACAAAGAACTGTCCATACCTTCAATCATTCCCTCTGGGAAAACCTGAACATGGGAAAAGATGGGCTTTACAATGTTTGGTTCAAATCCCTCTGTTCTGCTGCCCTTGGAGCAGTGCTGTGCACAAGAATCACTCACCTGCCAATCACTGCTGCTAGAACACATGCAGGGGGCAGACTTTGCTACTGGAAAGGTATTTTCTTTCAAGGACTTTAAATTCTGGTTGTAAAGAGAGATGTCTTATACCAGATACTGGCAATGGCAGCTTTCCAGCTCACCTTTCTTCACCTCTTGAGAGCAAGAGGGCTCATATTAGAATCATGAAATGGTTTGGGTGGGAAGGGACTTTAAAGCTCATCCCAATCCACCCCCCTGCCATGGGCAGGGACACCTTCCTCTATCCCAGGCTGCTCCAAGCCCTGTCCAACCTGGCCCTGGACACTTCCAGGGATGGGGCAGCCACAGCTTCTCTGGGAACCTGTGCCAGGGCTGCCCACCCTCACGGGGAAGGATTTCTCCCTAATATCCTATCTAATAGAGTACATTCAAATCCTGTCTCCTGGTAACTAATGACCAGGAAGCAAACTCTTCCCTGGCCCTGCGTAGCCTCCAGTGGATTCTTCCTCTCTAACAAATTACTTTTTTAATTCAGATGCAGTTTCTGCCTGATTTTTTCACCAGGCCCTACACACCCAAACACACCCTACTGCTGGCTCAGCCCAACCAGCGGGTGGAAGGCACTTCATGGCCCAGGCAGGGCCGGGATTACAGGTCTTTATTCTCACCCTAATAAAAGGAGCAAAGGCAGATGCTAACGAGTGCACTCGGCACCATCATTTCTGGAGCCTCCTGCCCATAAACACAGGGAAGGGCTCAATTTTGACCACATGGCTGTCCCACATTCAGAGTACAAAGGGCATTGTCATCTCCAGACCAGTTGTCCCAAAAATTCCAGCAGCTCCCTGGTTTCACCACAGACGTACATGGTCTCCCAGGCTGGATGGTGGTGCACTCCCAGTCCTGTGTTCCCATAGCATGGATAACATGAGTCCAGGATTAAATTACACAGCAGGAAAGGGGTTAAAGTTTAAATAACTGTTTTGTATATGAATTAATGTATGTAGCTTTGAGCCAAAATATCTACCATTAATTTTTCCACCTATTTCAGGAGCAGTAAGATATACAAAGTAAAGTTTATTTTGGTACTTGGTATACTTCACTCTCATTAAAAATAAATTAATCAGCAAATTCCTACACAGCTCAGCCTTCTTTTATGTAAATACAAGCCAGCTGTAACGAATTACAAGGTGTTATTATCTCACACACACTGTATAATACTTCACACATAAGAGGTTTCTCTGCTTAGCTCAGCTTTCAACAAAAGCATCTTAAATAAACTACAAGCAAGTTGTTTGGGCTGTAATGTTTTCACAGAGAAGGGATACACCTCACACAGAGAGGGGCTCTTTACATGACTCATTTTATATAACAAGTTAAACTTAGGAAGTTCGCCTTGGGAAGAAAATAACAAAATGCCTGTTTTACATGCAGAAGGCTCCCTAANTGTTTGGGAGCCTCTATCCTGCATCCCACTGCTCTTTGCATGGAGAAGGGATGGCAAATATTCCCCAACGAACATACACTATGAAGAAAGCAACTTGAGAAGGAAGAACAGTCACAGCCAGGCACAGTCACACTTTCACCAGATTACGTATTAAATTCACAAATTAAGGATTGTCACCTTCAACTTTTGTTTAATACTTTTATTAGGAATAAGCCCTGATTTTATAGGGCTTATTCTTATCAAAAGCACACAGGGCACAGAAAACAAACACACAGCAGTTTTACCCAGACTGACATTTATTATTGACTCGGATTTTGGACAGGAGAGAAATGAAAACTGGTCTTGCCACTGACCTGGAAACAGCCTGATGAACCATCCACCCACGCAGAGCATCTCAGCCTCTGCTGATCTCATCAGTGCAGCTCCTGCTCCCCTCATTACTGTGCTGGCATCATCTGCCTGCACAGCCATAGAAAGTTTTCTCTGGCCATGATGGGTCTTGTTAAAAAGCCCTGGACCGCTGTTATGGGAAAAGGAGGATGGCAGAGTTCTGTCCCATGGACACAAACAGGGATGTTCTTTTCATGAAGAAATTCCTAGAGCACAACTGTACAGAGAATGTGGGAGTATCACAAGGCATACTGAAACATCAAGTACTGAGGCAGCTTTTAGTGCCAGCCCAGCAATAATTTAGACTTTAATCTCCCTAAGATGGCCAGAGACAAAGAGAATTGCTGAGGACCGTGCATTATTCTTTGCATTTTCTCATTCTTGTGCAACAGAGCAGAGTTTCTAAAAAGGATTTTCACAGAAAACCCTCAAGAATCTGTTAAAGCAATTCTTAACTCCACTAAAGCAAAGATGGACCATTCCATCTCAATATCAGGCTTTTAAAATATATATTGAACATCTAATATGCAAAGCTAAGATTTGCATTGACAACCACTCAGGGAGCAGAGGACACCACTGTGTCTCCAGGTAGCAGCTCTTTAAACGAGGCAAAGGACAGAAATGTCTTCTTGAGAGAACTCTAAGTCATGGTGAATACCTGATTTCCTAAAGACAGAAGGCAGCTCTGTCCATTTGACAGCCAGGGCTACTCGGGGCCATAAATAGGACCGAGGTTCTCAAACCAACGAGGATTTATTTGCGGGTGAAGGTTCAGAGGAGTATGGCTGTTGCTACTGAGGCACCATGGATGGGATAGCTAATGAAACATTTCCTTTCCAATCACAGATTTTCCTTCCTGAGCCCACAGCATCAGCCCAATCCCACTTCAGGCATGCTTCCCAAGCTGTTCCAACATGGATCTCAGAGTCCTTCGTCGTTGTAAACCGGGGAGAGGGGCTTGAGGATGCTGCGGGCGTTGCTCTCCACCAGCGGCCGCCAGTTGACCTCTCCCGTGAGCAGCAGGTCCTCCCCACTCAGCGCGTCCAGGTGCTGCACCTGCAAGCACAGCAAGTCACTGCCAGGTGTCCCATGCCCCAGTCAAGGCTCGCAAGAGCTACACAAACATGTTTCCTTCCAGAAAGCAAGCACAATGGGAAGATTTTAGCCTGCTTTGCCATTTGTGTGAGGCAGACCTAAAAAGGTCACTTCCAACTGTGACATGACCTGAGGGAATGGCCTAAAGTTGTGTCAGGGCCAGGTTATGGTGGATCTCAGGACAAGGTTCTTCCCCCAGAGGGTGGTGGGCACTGACCAGGCTCCCCAGGGCAGTTGGGCACAGCCCCAAGGCTGCCAGAGCTCCAGGAGTGTTTGGATGACCCTCTCAGGCACAGGGTCCTGTGGGGATGGTCCTGTGCAGGGCCAGGAGCTGGACTTGAAGGGAGGTTATAGCCAGGTGGGGGTTAGTCTCTTCTCCCAGGCACTCAGCAATAGGACAAGGGGGCTTCAGCTCTGCCAGGGGAAATTTAAGTTGGATATTAGAAAAAAATTCTGTACAGAGAGAGTGATCAGGCATTGGAATGGCCTGCCCAGAGAGGGGGTGGATTCACCATCCCTGGAGGTTTTTAAACTGAGACTGGATGTGGCACTGAGTGCCACGATCTGGTAAACTGATTGAAGTTGGACCAAGGGTTGGACTTGATGATCTCGGAGGTCCTTTCCAACCCAATCAATTCTATGATTCTATCCTTGTGGGTCCGTTCCAACTTGGATGTTCTGTGATTCTGTGACTGCAAAGCACCACAGAAAGGCCTGGGAGATAAGGATCTGCAGATCCTCTGGAGTCACCCACGTCAGGCTCTCCACTAACACCTTAGCTAAGGCTTCCCCAAGGTTTGGCAACAGGGCACAGAGGAGCCACACAAAGCTACCATGAGTCATTTCAGCTTCCAGGCAGGTCCTGCCCGTATCATCACCCCACGGAGGGCTCTCATCCAAGGAGCTTCACACAGACTGAGGTTTTTCACTACAAAAAAGTAGGCCTGACCAGGAGGGAACACCTGGGATTTATCACATAAATGCACAGGAGCTGGAGGAGATGAACATGGAATGAACACTCATCTTCATAATACAAGAAACTCCAGTATGGTCTGGGTTGGAAGAGACCTTAAAGCCCATCCTGTCCCACCCCCTGCCATGGGCAGGGACACCTTCCACTAGATCAGGTTGCTCCAAGCAGCATCCAATCTGGCCTTGGATACTCCCAGGGACATGGCAGACACAGCTTCTTTGGGCAAAATACTCAGGATCTAATGAAATTCTAAGGTGCAATGTAAGTAAAATAAAAAACCTCTCCTCATATAGCACAGGGTTAACTTGCTGCCACAGGACATTGTAAATACAGAGAGATGTTAAAGAAAAAGGAAAAATGTCCCTCAAGGTCAGTTAAAGAAAAACCCATCACCACTGGCTCAGGAAGGCCAGGAGAGCTGAGCAGGGGCACAGTGCACATGTTGTCCTCTTAGTATATTCTTCTCTGGCATCCACTAATAGCCATTGCTAAAGAAGGATCCACAAGAAATTGTGGGGAAGACCTAGTACAGAATGTTACTGGAAACAAAGGATAATTGGACAAGGAGTTTCTCAACAGAGGAATGAATCCATCAATGGCCACAGAGAGTCACATGGAAAAGCCACCTAAGCACAATGTCCTGTTCCTGACAGTCACCACCAACAGATCCCCCAGCAGGAGTTAAACACAACACATGCCCACAGTGCTATTTTCCTGATTTATTTTCCCTCCCTCTCAAAATCTGTTCATTCAGGGATTTGGAGTCTGGAGTGGTTGTTGTGGATCTAACAGCCCTGCAAAAACTCCTGTCACACAAACCTTGCCAGTGGCTTTTGGAATCCGTGTGCAATGGCAGTGTTTCAGCCAACTCTGGCAATGTTCTATCCCCATGTTCCTGTCACTGAACACTTTTCCTTGCTCACCTTTCACACACCTTCAGGACTTCCCAAAGCTTTCTCCCATTCCTTCTCAGCTGCTTTTTTTGGACAGAGGATCCTACTCATTGCTAATAAAGGAGCTGTTTCATTGTCACCCTTATTGTCCCTTTTTGAGCCTTCTTGAGTTCAGGCGTTGTGTCTTGATGCTCAGCACCCAAACCGGACACATTATTCAAGCTCATACAGGTACCACAGATATAAAAAGTGGCAGGTCAGCACCATTTTATTCTCTATACCTTAACAGTTCCGAGCATTGGCTTTACATTTTAATAAACACTACAGAGTGCTGAACTCAAGTTTTGATAATGCAATTGTAATCTCAAGGCCACATTCCTGTGTGGTTGAAGTTCAGAGCTCATTGATATAGACACAAAGCTGGGAATGTTCTCCTCAAGTGTGCCACTTGTCTGCAGGAATGACCTGTCTTCACAGAACCTGTGCTGATTCCTCCCCAATGTGCTACATTTTTCTGCCTGATCACTCTTTCCTACACAACTGCTGACTGAATCTGAATATACAGAAGTGCAACAAATTCCCCATCTGGCAGGAAATTGTCCCAGGTGACACACTTCTTACATGTGTTTGCTCCCTGCAAACTTTCCTACAGATCCACCCCTCAGCATTAAACTAAGCCAGTCCATCCTGAGAGCCCTCTGGCATGCCCAAAGCATCCTCAGCCTCTTAGGAAGCCCAGCCCTTTATTTCCCATGCCATTTTCTTAGACAAACACTGAAATACTCTCTCTCTAAACCTTCATCTGATCCTGAATATGGTATTGGAAACACTAAGGAAAATGATGCTGTGGAAGTTCTGGTCCTCAATTCCCTGTCCAACAACCTACATTCTTCCTCTACAACCTCTTTCACCCCTTTTCTTTGGTGCCCACATGGACTATATCCCACCAACATTTCATAGAAACCTGGTTCACAAACAAACTTCTTCAGGGTTACGAGGACAAACACTGCTCAGTATTGTCCCCTC
The DNA here is from genome assembly GCA_013396735.1 of Grallaria varia. Classification (NCBI taxonomy): domain Eukaryota; kingdom Metazoa; phylum Chordata; class Aves; order Passeriformes; family Formicariidae; genus Grallaria; species Grallaria varia. The sequence continues at coordinate 107,984 of VWZG01005817.1, read as the reverse complement.
CAGGTAATACAGAAATAATTCTGGAAAACAAAACTTTTTACTTCCCCAAAAGATCACCAGAGACTTTCAAGCTCTGCGTGCTATTTCAGTATGAAGAGGATCCCAACTCCACAACATCAATTACAATCTACAAATTGCAAGCCCATTTCTGACAATTTTTCAAGCCCCTTCATAACGCAGGTTGGGAAAGAGATGAGCAGGATTGTGTTTGATATTCTGTGGACTTCTCTGAAGTCTTTTTCATCAAACTGCAATAATGATCTCTTCTCTCTGATGACCAGGACAGGACCTGAGGGAATGGCCTGGAGTTGTGTCAGGAGCAGGGTTAGGGTGGATCTCAGGAAAAGGTTCTTCCCCCAAAGGGTGGTGGGCACCGACCAGGCTCCCCAGGGCAGTGGGCACGGCCCCAAGGCTGCCAGAGCTCCAGGAGGGTTTGGACAATGCTCTGAGGGACAGGATGAGCTGTCTGTGCAGGGCCAGGAGTTGGACTGGATGACCCTTGTGGGTCTGTTCCAACGCAGGACTGTCTATGATTCTATAATACATATAATCCAGATTTTTCTTATTTTTACCTTTTTCTCCTTAGACATGATCGCTGAATATTAAAATCAGGTTTATTTACGAGACTTGAACTACACATGCAAGCAAGCAAAACAAGCATTCAACATTCTCAAGCAGAGGCTGAGGAGGAGCCTCACTCTGTACCTGCTTGCGCACGTACTCCACCAGCAGCTCCAGATGCCGGGGGTCATCACAGTTCCTGTTAAAAAGGTTCCTCCAAAGAGCTGCTGCCAGAACATGATCATCAGACAAGATTCCCTAAAGGAGGACAGAGGGGGATTAAAAACTGCCCGTGAAGAGGGTCTGAACACGAGACACCCACACCAGTGCACTTGACACCCCACCACGGCACCTGTCTCGCCGCCACAGCCGCCGTGGGCTGTGCGCACGGAAAGGCAGCAACATCACTCTTTCCCAGAATGGAAAAACAACCCTGGCCTTAAATTAATTTACAGAGCAGCCTGTAACCAATATTCTGGCAAGTTAATTTGGAAAAAACTTGGGTCAGGGTATTCCTAATGTAGGAGTTGGTAACTGCAATTCTGTGTTATGAAATCTTTACCATAAAAATGGTGACCTTGCAGAGAAGGCAGCACCACCTCCTGGGAATGTGTGAAGCCCATAATGCTTGGAAAAGAAAAATCAAAGGATATTTAATCCAATGCAGCAGAAATGTAATCTGGATTTTGCTATTTTTCTTTGCTTTTTTACTTCTCAACCTAAATGACAGAGAACTCCACCCCATCAAGAACTACCTATTTTTTTCCAGTTAAATCTAATATTAGCTCTGGTTTATAGAAGAACCACATCCATGCATGCTTTTTGTCCAAATTCTCTCCTAATTTTACTGTATTTTTAGATTATGTGGTGCTATCAGCATAGTCTCAAAACTCCTGTCTTCTGCTGATACATTTGCCAAAGGCAAAAGAGGAATTTAAAATATTCAGTTAAAAATAAAAAAGGTCAACATTTGTCTTTAATCAAAGCAAACATTTTGTCTCCAAAAAGATTGTCAGCAAAACACAGGCAGACACATCCTGGCTATACCTAAAAGTAGAATATAAAATTGTATGTGTAACACTGTGCACAACTCTGTGAGTTTACATTTACAAGCTATTAATAATGCAAATCACAGTGCACAAAAATAGTATCACCATGTGAATAAGAGCATCTGAAGAGCGACACTCACTAGAGCAAGGCAATAACTACTAAGAGAGATGATGTAATTGTATTTTCCTCTTGGAAGTCCTGCAGACACTTGTGCACAGTGGTGCTTTTGCCTCTGTGTGTGCTCAGGTACTGCCTATAAATACTCCATCAATACTCTCTTTGCTTTCAAAGTGCAGCTGAGTACAATGGGATTCAGAGGGAGGAAATGATTCAGGGATGGTAAAGCAGCAGAAGGAACACACCCCTCCTAAACACCCCATGGTTTAAATCCATGTGCTCCGTGCCTTCTGTTTTCTTAAAAGCACTTTCATTCAAGGTACAAAACTAAGAAGTCTCTTCCCTAAGATAACATTTCTCCAAAGATATGGACAGCGAATGTTTTACACATCCGGAATATTCTGAGTTCATGAATTAGATGGTCTAGTTGTCGTACATTCTCTGAAAGCATCCTTCTTACCTCATCATATCCAAATAGAGCTGCATAGAAATTTTCTACCATACTTTTCAAATCTTCCTTTAGAGCAACAGAATTAATCTGAAAAATAAACCAGAAAAACATCAGTGTAGGCTCTAAAGAGGGGATGAGGAGAAAACATTACTAGTTTCACTGTGAGGAGGCACAGAAGAATCAGTGCCCCAGCTCACCTCGCTGAGGACTTGGCTGTAAGCAAAGCATTGATGCAGTCAGTCCCTGTGGAACCCCACTGTGCCACAGCTCTGTTAATTCTGACACAAATGAAGTCGGTGTTACTCAATATACAACTGGCAGAAATACCCTGAGCCAACAGCTCTGCCACAGCTGCACGACTGCAGAGAAAACACTGCTGCAGGAACGGGAAGCAAAGCTGTCCTTGCAGTGCCACCACAGGCCAAGAGAACGGAGACTCCTCTGTAGTTTAACTGTTGAGCACCTTTCCCAGACCTTGATTCATTCTTAGAAACTCAAAGGTTTTTCAACTTTTTTTCCACCAAGCATGGACTGCAGAACTGGATGTGCTACTGCAGTGGCAGCACAGGAATGCTAAAGACAGAGCCTGCTCCCTCCTTATGTATCAACACTGACCTTCAGTCAGCAAGCACAGGAATTCTCCCTCTCCAGCATCTCTGAGAGCTCAGTCTCACTAGTCTTTGACTATGACTGCATTTCTCTCACAGTCTGTGATGGTCCAGCGACTTCCCCCTATGCTGTAAGTGTGACTCAGTCCAAGTTCCACACCAACTTTCAACTAAATTTAACAACTGCTTAAATATTTGCTGGTTTGGCCTAAGCCACCCATTCATCAGCTTGAGAACTGACCGCATGCAAGCTTAAGATGGAACTGGAGCAACTGCTGGGTGCAGAGGAATGGCTGAAATGCCTCCTGTGCATCTTCCCCATATACAGTCTGTCCCTTTTGCCTGTACTTTATCAACAAAGTGACTCAGTTCCTCTCCTGAGGGCTAAGCTACACTTTCGTAAAGCTGCTTCTTTGTGCTGACCCTCATGAGGGATCCAAGCATTTCTTTTCTACAGATCTCACACACCCCAGAAGTAGAAACGACAATGATAATCAGCCCTGCACACTAGCAGGACACTCAGGTTTGAGAATGAGCGTGGAGACAGGTCTTCCAAAGTGGAGACAGTGAACAGGAGCGCAGGGTCAGGCAGCAGCACCGCTGTCCTTAAGGTACAGCCCATCACAGCCACCATACTGGGAACCTCCTGTCCTGAATACTCTCTCAGCATCCCCATGAGTATCCACCTCAGCAATCAAGCAACAGCTTTTCTATCAAAACAGGAGTTCGTTTTTGCCAAGTGAGCAAATCTCCAGTTCAAATATTCTTCCATTAAACCACTGTCTTTTTTCATCTGTTGATTTTTATAGCAATGCACATAGTGCAAACACAAGGAAAGTTCCTTTTATGTCAGTTACTCATATTTTTCCATTAATATGAACTATTAAAATTCATACAGATATTTTACAGGCTATCAAGATTTGGAGACTGGTTATTACTGAATGTTTAAAAAAAGAACTAAACATAAGAAATCAGAGGGTTAAATGATGACTGCAACTTCTGTAATGACTTAATTAAATTTTTATTGAGTACATAAACTATGATGTCATTTCTACCCAACCATGCTCAAACCTTCTATGCATGTCAGAGATCGTGGTTTTTCTCAATAGAACATACTTCTAAATAAGCTGCACTTCTACAGCTCTAATAAGGGGGAGCAGGTCTCATGTAACACACTCAATAAATTATCCTTCCATTTTAAACAAACAAATTCCATGAGTTATTATATATTTGCCACGCACTTTTTATGACATAATAAAAATGTTACCTCAAGGATTACTTAACACATACTACAAATGTTACAGCAGGCAACTGCAAGGGGCAAAGAAAACAAATAGTCCCATTACAGAGACAAGTCCAGGACTACACATCCCTGGGGAAGCAGCTTTCCCTACAAAAACAAAGAGCAGCAGCTTTAAGCTAGCAAGAAATAGATTGATGAAGGAGATAACCAAGTTAAACAAACATGGCAATAAATACATCTTAAAAGACAGTTTCAAATATAAAACATGGGTTTGGGGACGGAGCAGTATCTTAGGCAATAAAATGATATTTAAAGGAATATTGCAGTTTCTGAAGAGTACAACTGGCATTGGTTAGGTACAAACACTGAGGGAAAAAGTCCTTCTTTATAAATCAAGAAAAATAAGTAAATCCAAATCAACATTTGTTGGAAGCGCTTCCTCTTTTAGAGCTTGTGCATGTTCTTACCACTGGCAAGTTTCATGATCTAGTTGGTCATGATTCTGCTGACTCTTCCACAGTCTTTTATTAAGAAGAAAAACTACTAGAGAATTCCAAGTGAGTAATTGCTAATAACAAGGGGAAAATCAGTAACATCTGGAGCTCTTCTTGGGACTTTGTCCCTTTGCCTTGCTTGGAACAACCCAGTGCGGAGCTGTCACTGGAAGAGATTTATGTACTATCACCTGACTGACCGGGACTGTGTTAGTCCAAAACAAGGAACCCATTTTTGGTACAGATCTCACCTTTAAAAGACATTTACAAAAGGAAATGTACAGCTAATGTATCTTCCTACCATATGTCACAACTCTTCACTGACTCTGTGATCCCACATTCTGCCTGAGGGACGACTGCAGCAAACAGATGCTACTTTTTCAGTGTTGCATTGAAGGAACCTTGTCTTTGGCATCAAAGACTTCATGTGCATCATCCAAAAGCCAAGTGCTGTGGGTCATGAGTTACAGTGTCAAGCCTCAGTCAAGGTTTTGCATTCTAATATTTCTAGGAAGGTAAGAGCACACTGCTTTCCTATACTGCTGGACACATAGGAAAATACCCTACAAATGGGCACACTATTAGAAGTGAACACTATTCCAGGATCATATCAATGGCCTGTGTTGGATCAAGAGCATTCCTGGGTAATGAATCTCCTCCTCCTCCTCCCCACTTGTTTTGGCTCACAGTGCAGGGCAGGCTCAGCGTGCACAGACTGTAAGGTAACAAGTGACAGGATGAGAGCAAACAGCCTCAAGTTGTGCCACGGGAGGTTTAATTTGGGTATTAGGGAAAAGCAGAAAGAGTTGTAAAGCACTGGAACAGGCTGCCCAGGGCAGTGGAGGAGTCACCATCCCTAGAAGTGTTCAAACAACATGGATGTGGCACTTGGGCATGCAGTTTAATGGTAAACATGGAGGTGGTGTTGGTTTGATGATCTTAATGGTGTATGCCAACCTTAACAATTCCTGATTCTATGGGCTGTGCTGTGTTCTGCCAGGTTGGAGCCATCCAGCCCAGGGCTCAGCCTAGGACAGGTACAGCCTGTGCCTGGGGCAGGGCACAGGGATCCCCAGTGGTTTTGCTCCAGCCCCGTGTCCTGCCAGCACAGCCTGAGCTGGGACAGCCACAGGCTGCACTGTCTGAGAGCACTTGAACAGGAGTCTCTTTCTACTTCAGCTTCTGCCAGCATGTGTTGCACCCTTAAGCTACTTTAACACATTAATCCATCCATAGTCTATAAAGCCAGAAGGGGCACTTCTAACTGCCTTGTATAAGCACTAGTCATTGAATTTCAGGCAGCAATTCCTCTCTTCAGGCTGAAAGTTATGCTTGAACTAGATTTTTTTATGAAGAGACTTCAGCCAGAAGAAATGATTAGATCATAGAACCTGACCCTCTGCATATCACAGACCATTACATTTCACCGACTTCCCCCTGTACTAAGCTCACTAAGTTGTGTTTGGCTAAAGCATATCACCCTCACAGTTGAACATGTGTATTTCATTTCATATTTGAATTTTCTGGCTGGGGTTTCAACCCCCTCATTCTCATTATACCATTCTTGCTAGAATAAAAAGCCTCTTCTGTACAATGTATTTGCTCCTGTACCTGCACAAAGCAGATGTGTCAGCAGAGTCATCTTTTCAAACTAAGATTAGCCTCTTTCAGGTAATGTTTATACTGGGGGCACTGCTACACCACAACAGCAGCGCACTGCTGGAGTGGACAAAGTTGAAACAGCAAAGTAGTGGTTTATGCTGATATAGTAAAAATAAATTCATCCCTTGTGCGAAACAAGTTACACAGGTCTGAGTGCACTCGTGTTGTCATGGCTCAGTTCACTCTGGGGATTTCTGCAGCCCCACTGCCATAAACATCATCCTCTCCCACTGACAATTCGGATTGCTGGAGCAGCAATATCAGCAAAAGTTCCTGAAGGAGATACAGGATCAGTCTTTCATGATACAAAGTCACCCTGCAAACATTTAGACTTTTTTATGCCCCTTCTCTCAAGTTCCAATTGGAAAGAATGACTTGTAAGATAGTTTACATTAGTTATAAATAATATTTAAGCACATACAGTTATATATGGGCTTTTTGAGTGTTTGCTGCCCTCTTAATAAACACACATGACATTAAATGGGCAAAGCTGCATGCAGCCCTTTCATTTCATCCTATAACATCACTATTGCTTGTAGAACAATAATTTTGAAATAACTGAGACTGTAGCCAGGATCAAAAAGATTAAATTAATAAAACAGATTAAAAATATTTCTGTAGCAGTAAATAAAGGGCAGTTCTTTCAGGCAATCTCATATACTTGTGAAATAACAAAGATATTGAAGAAATTATTAATTTTTTGAGTCTTTTATTAACCACTCTGCTACTTTGTCAGCAAAGCAGATCACTGCTTGTAATTAGCCACAGCTGTGAGTCCCTGTATACTTTAAACGTTAACTCTTCTGATAAATTTTGTCATTTGTTTAATTATAAGAAATTTTGCAATACACTTCAGTGATCATTAGCTTCAGAGAATAGTCTTTAAAGCCTTCTTCAACATTTGGTGACAGCTTACCCCAACATTGCATTAACCTAGATAAAAGCTAATTGTTAAGTTGTAGCAGAACCAGCTCCTGCCAAAATCTTCAATCCATAAAAACACCATGTTAATGGAAAAACATGTACATTCTCTGCTGCCAATTGTGTAATCATTTAATTGATTAATAAATAAGATTCCTTAGAGCAAGTTTTTTCCAAGCAGACACAGAAAAGTTATACAACATTACCTACACATCTCAGCAAAACCAGATGCTCATCCCTACCCGTCTGGTACCCAGAAAATGATGTTTATTCCTATCTTGCAGTTTATTAATTTGGCAACTCTGCCATGGTAACAGTTATAGATGCAGAGGAGATCACAGTACAATAGGAACTGTATTCGGTGTGTGGGGGCTTGTTCCAAATTCCTGCTTCCCTGCAGAACGTGGTTGGCAGAGCTCACTGACAACCTCTCAAGAGAAGGATCATGGAAAAGAGGTCAAATTGCTGTGCTCTGCCGAGCTGGGCTAATTCTCTGCAAGGTGACCAGTTGTCAAGGGCTTTTCCTGTGATGCCTCTTAAAAAAACTACTTGCTAAAAGCCTAAACTGATCATGAAAGTGTCTCTGAACACACAAGGACCAGGATATTCAGCCTGATAAACTGAAAGGAAGTTTCAGAACCCAGTTTAAAGAGGCATTTGGAGGAGACAGTAGTAAAGGTGGATAAATCATTAAGGTAAATGTTCACCAGGAGCACTCACAGAGATGCTGTGAAACTCCAGCTCTTTACTGAGACAAATCTCAGGAACTGTCAGAAAGGGTCACACCAGAAACACTGATGAGACCAAGGGGTCCAGGGGATCCTGCCGTCAACAGCAGCCAGAATCACTGAGAAAAGTCAAGGCCCTACAGGCTGGTATGTGCTTCCTCCAAGTATTCTCCCAACCCATTTCAGCTCAGGGTAATTCCTAACCTATTGCTGTTTGTTTAGAGAAGAACCTCCAAAAGGTCGCCATGTCCAGCAACTTCCACTAGACCAGGCTGCTCCAAGCCCTGTCCAACCTGGCCTTGAACACTTCCAGTCCATCATATGCCATGTGATATGATCTACCCACAGAAAAAGACACCAGAACTCAACAAAAGTCAAGAGCAAAAAATTCCAGGCATCATAAAGTACTAAACAGAATGAAACACATTAGGTAACATTAACAGGGCTGTAGAGCCAGGAGAAGTGACAGTGATTCTGAAAAGTACTTCAGAAGAAGCAGGTAAGTACAAATTAGTAGACAGGATGATAAAGGTACTAGCAGTAGGTGTTAAAAAAGAATTCATATAATCTAGGTAACAACGTGCACACTTTAGCACAAATATTTAGAAGCTACAATTCTGGAAATGGATCTTAAAAGAGAAATTAACATATTCAACAATTCAACAGTGATGAAAAAGACAAGTTAATTTAAGAAATTATTATGAAAGGAAGATAAACCAAAAGAGGAACTCTATTCTGCCATAAATTCATTGTGTAGCCGGAAATAAAATGCTGCACATATTTGTTACCTTTTAATCTCAGAACAACTCTAAAAGTAATAGAAAACACACAGAAAAGACCAAAGTGATGAGACATACAAGGAAACATTAGTTACATTCAGGATGAAATGAGGAGGAAAATGATGGAGAGGTAAAATCACGAGTTCTATTCAGCAGATAAACAAGGAATTATTGTTCCCTTTGTCTCATTAAAAAAAGATGTAGAAAAGAATCTGATGAAATGAACAAACAATACCTTAAAAATAAAGTGTTTTCTCATGCAACACAATTAAGTGGCAGAAGTCATTGCCTCAGAGCATTAAAGAGCAAAAAAGGGCCTGTGCATTCCTGAAGGATTTCTGTCAGTGATCCCAAACACGACATTCCCTGTGCAGCTCTCAGGTTACTTGTCAGTGAATGCCAGCAGAAGAGACCAGCAGGAATACTGATCCACAGTTCTGCTTCTTATACTTTTTCCCAAATACCTCTGGCCATTGACAGACACTGTACTCAGGATCTTCATCTGGCAGTAGCACGAGTTCTGAGCATCTTCAGTTTTGTCCCTTTTCTGCTGACATTTGCAGGTATCTGTGCTATCCCTTCTCCCTGGGCATCTGTTCCTTCCTGCCCTGACTTCCAGCACCAGCCACAGCTCACTCCATGATCTTGGACACCAGACATCAGACTTGGCAGAAATTTCATCTGAAAAGTGCCAGCACAATTAAAAAAACTGCTACCTTTACCACAGCTTTTAGTACCCTCATAGCAAGAGGCTACATTTTATGCAGAAATATGAGCAAGAATGATCCTGCTCATACCAAACAGGTCATCTTACCCTAGGGGAAAAACAGTAAGAATAAAAAAACTCATTCTTTCTCCAAGAATCTGAGACCAGAACAAGCTTCTATTGCATAGGAGCAGCAAGCCACCCCTCTTCTCTTCTAAAAAAACTGTCCAAAAAAATGTTTATAGAGTGACAACTGCCAGAGTCCATGCAATTAGTCCACAATTAACCAGTCTAGCATCCAGTGACTGAGGCCAGGACAAATCCAAATACTCACCATTACTATCACCTGTTCACATTAATTTCTGTAGTCCCTGGCAGATTGGCTGATTTGTGTTTGCTCCATCAGCCTTCCCACTCCCTCCTGGCAGGGCCCTGCTCATACATGACTTGTTTGACATTCTCCCACCAGTTCCACATTTGGGCAAAATTGTGATTTGAAGTCACATTGTTTTCACCTTCTACCAATATTCTGCACCTTCTGGTTTCAATCATAAACTGAGAAAAACCCGATTACCCCAAGCACTCCTCCTCCCCAGGGCTTCAAATACACACAGGCCACAGAACAGTTAACAGTTAAGTATTTTCTTGCCAATATTTTAAGAGTGCAGAAGGTTCCAAATTGCTGGTAAAATAAACAATGCCAGACTGTGAAAACTCCTGCCTGCCATATACTCTGATGTTAACAAGAGTTTCTTTATTACTGTAACCTTTCAGAAGCGAACAAAAATTATTTCTCTACCCTAGTCCTGCCCTCAAGTAAAAGGCAAGGGAAGAAAGTGAACCATGAAAAAGCTGCATGGTAAGATACTGTGAGTTTTCCATTTTACTTCTGTATTTCATTCAGACTTGATACTTCTCTGAATAAATAAAGTTCCAGAAGATCCTAAAAGCATGTGCAAGGATTTTAAGAAGCCAAAATTTTTCTTGTACACTGTTTCCTGAATAACATGGATTAAAACTACATACAGTCCATCTTCCCTCCTGCAAGGACATAATAATATAAGAAATACAAAAGGACAAATTTGGGATGTTCTCAAGGAGACACTTGTTTTTAAGCTCCTTGGTACCCAGCTCTGTCCTCTGGGGCTTTAGCCCTCGATTTCCATCAATTACAGGGGCTCTGCCATTTCCTCACTTTTGGAAAATGAAGTCCTCAAACAGCATCTACCAAGAGAAGGCATTGCCAGCCCTCAGTATCAGTGAGACAAATGACTGTATAGCCCAGGTGACACCCTCGAAAATCACTGGTCACTCACAGGCCTGCCTTCTCTTCCCTACCCAGTCCATGTGGATTTATGGAATCCATGCCCAAGCCATCTGAAAACTAATTCAGATCCCTGTTGCTCATTTCCTCATCTCCCCCCCACAACACCCACACCCCCCTCTCCCACCCCCGACACCCACACCATCCTCTCCCACCCACGACACCCACACCCCCCTCTCCCACCCATGACACCCACACCATCCTCTCCCACCCACGACACCCACACCACCAGCTCAATGTCCCTTTTTATGTGGAGTTATCCTTGTGGGCACAAGGACCTTTGACCAGCTTGAAAATCAACAAGATGCATACTTTGCTAGGGACAAACAGAGATCTCTAGAATTAGATACACTGGCATTTTGGTCAAACTTTTCAACCTTTGGCATTATTTCCTGACCTCTGAATGAAACAACAATATTCAAGCTCTTACAGAAGTGTAATGATAATTAACTCCAAGCCCCATCCAACTCGGCCTTGAACACTTTTGGGGATGGGGCAGCCACCCCTCCTCTGGGCAAATGGCCAGAGACACTCCAGAACATGGCAGTGGCCACAGGTGAGCTGGGAGAGCCAGCAGCAGCTACGTACTGATTCAATCAAAGCCACAACCCAGGGGTGCTGCCCAGGCTGCCAGAGACACAGAAGTTGTGTGAGGGAAAGGGAATGGGCAGCCTCTCAAAGCCCCACAGCACCCCTTGCACCATATCAGAACCTTAACTGGTGCTTGTTACTGTCCTTCAAGACAGGCAGGCACAAAAACATAAGGAAAAGTGAAGTTCCTCATTCCTGAAGAGGAAGCAGAAGATACCGGTGACTTTCCACTTGCAGCAAAAAGCACAAGCAACATTATGATTAAAACATGCGAGAAGAACAGAGAGGCTCTCCATGGTTTGTTTGGTCTGATCTTGAACAGACACTGGTCTTGTTTTTTTTTTTTTTTATGAAGGAGTTTAAAAGCACATTCATGTTTTCACTGCAGCAGCTTAGAGCTGTTAAAACAGATCCAAGCCCCCACTTGAGATACCCTGCTCCAAGAGTCTCAAACGGCTTAGCTAAGCAGACCAGCTGAGGAACTCCGGGGCAAAGTCCAAAAGGATCAGAAGCTGAGAATGCAAAGGTTCAAAATAAGTGGCATAACAACATGGTACTGAACCCTGCAGTGACAGCAGGTGAATCACAGCCTGGAGGGTGAGTGATACACAAAGCACTGGCAGGAGCCAGGTCACAGTGACAATACGGCTGTGACCCCTGTGCTGAGCCTGGAGACCACGGCAGGTTCTGCAGGGATCATCTTCCTGCTCCCACCATCACCTCCATAGTGTCAAAATAAAATATTGATGCAGTTGTGGGGAGAAGCCATTTCATTGCTCAATGTTTGAACTTTGGCAACTGCACCACGTTCTGGAGAGCCCAAGGAACACATGACAGCACCAACACCTTTGGCGAGGACAAGGGGAATTACAGGATCACAATATCCTGAGCTGGAAGGGACCCACAGGGATCATCCAGTCCAACTCCTGGCCCTGCACAGACACCCCAACAATCCCACCCTGTCCCTCAGAGTGTTGTCCAAACCCTCCTGGAGCTCTGGCAGCCTTGGGGCCGTGCCCACTGCCCTGGGGAGCCTGTTCAGTGCCCACCACCCTTTGGGGGAGGAACCTTTTCCCTGTACGACAGATATAGAGCAATATAATACTGAATAATGAGAAAGGTATCTAGAAAAGGTGCCACAAGGCAGCTTCCCATGTAATTCCTGCAGGCACCAGAGTGAGGCACAGAACAGACCAAGGATACCACCTTACAGTAACAGCATCCAACACATCTGGGAAACTTAAATTGATTTTTTTATGCCAGACTCTACGCAAAACTGGGGCAGGCCAGCTGAAAAGAACCCAAGCAAATATTATACCTTGATTTCAATACCAGTAATCCTCAACGTGCCCTGAACATTTCAGCCAGGTGTGTTAGTTCCACAGACTGCTTCTAGAAACAACTGCATTAAAGACCACCTGAGAAAGTGACTCCTATTTCAAACCTCCATATCCTGGTAAAACTAAATTTGCATCGCCATGTGCATTGTTTGTTCCAGATCTTCCCACAGTCAAGATATTTCAAGGCAACATTCCATACACATGCACTGTCCTGCATATTTAAGTTACTAAGCTTTTCAGAATCAGATTTACTGAATTTACTCAGGAACATTATTTGATATTATTACTTATTTATGAAATGACAAAATAGTGGAAATTTGTGGTGAACTTTCAAGCTCTTTGAGAAAGGAGCAAGGATTGATGAACTGTTTTCTGTAACGATCTTAGAACAATAACTTCAGGTAAAACTAATCCTACAATGCCAGGTATCCTGTTTAAAAAAAGCACAAAAAACACACAGCAATTTTGTATCTCACTACTTTGGCAAGAGTTCAGTTTGTTTTTTAAAAAGGGAATACTAGAAACTGGTGAGATTTTACATATTCTAAGTGGTCACTAAAAATTGCAACTTTTTTTTTCCCTAAAATGTCCTAGTAAAGCATTTCAAAATATGCATAGACCATCTGAAACTAAAGCCTTTTCTTCTTTAGTTTCATAGTTTTTTTAAAAAACCTTTTTCAACTGTACTGAACACTGTCCTCTACCTCATATCCACTCCATTTCCTCAAACAAAAATCAGTACCTTCTCTGAAATATTTTGCTTCAATACATTTCCTTCATCTCAACTCCCCATTCCAGTCCCAAAATACTGCACCTGCCCTCTTTCTGCCCCTGTTCTCTTTCAAAAATGTACTTTCTGTTCTGTGCATCCCAAACTGACTCCAAGACTTTGAGTCAGATTTGAGAGACAGACCTGGAAAGGTTCCCTGAGAATCCCAGTACTGCAGCTTCCCACTGCAGGTGAAGCAACAGTTCAATTCATACAAAGCTCAAGCTCTGCTTTAAAATTCTATCAATTTTCCACCTTGTCGTCTCATCCTCTAAAGCCTTGCTGGTCTCACTCCAACCATGATTTCTGAGTCTCCAGTTACAAGGGTCAGAATCTTTGCATTCATAAGTAAGAAGAACTTAAATAGAATTATATTGAGTTTAGGAAGTTCTGTACAGTAAAATGGCATTTTTAATCAACTGAAATCTTCTTCTAAAACAAGCATCCAGACAGAAAATGGTGTTCAAGTTCCCAGAGCTAATTTCAGCTCTCAGTTACATGTATTGATTCTGATGGCATTACTTCAGATGTACACGAGTGTAATTGAGAGCAAATTATGGGTCACTGGTATAAAAAGCTCTAGCTAAAAGTGCAACAAAGGCTCTATTGTGCTACGCACAGCAGAGCCAATAAACAAATTCAAAAGACACCTAGATGTGTTCCTGGAGAAAAAAAAGGGGGCAGAGGTCTAAGTGGTCTGGTGGGAAAACAGGAAAGTGAGATTACAGTAAATTAAACCAGGTTTGGCACACTGAACTTGACAGCACCCCCCATGTCTTATCTCTTTGGCAGCTTTTAGAACATGTATGGTTATAAAATTAATTGCTATTTTGCACTGAAAACAATTTGAATTCATTTCAGCAGCACAAAGCCACCACAACAAACATGGGTAGAGTGAGTCTACAAAAAGTTTTTGAATAAAGCCTTAAAAAAGGGTCTCTCTGAGACAGCACGTGACTTGCACCCAGAAGTATTAGTGTGGGGTGTTCAGGGGAGGGAGAAGAGTGTTGGGTTTTTTTTGATGTTTGTTTTTTCAGTTTGTGATTTTTTTGGCGGGGGGGCAGGGGGGGGGGGGCATCTTTTATATTTATTTTTTTTTCAACCTCATACCTTTTGTCCCATTAGCAGCTGGAGTCCCATTCCAGGGAACTCCAGCACCTACAAGTCCTTCTGATCAAGTCTACAACTTCATCTAAGGATATTAAAGTACACTTAAATTTATAACAACTATATCCACACAGTTACTAAAGCACAATACTCAGGTCAGCCAAGTTGATACTCAGGTGGCTCCAGAACTCCGTTGGGAGGACAAAAAGCATCCATGCCTAGTCCTGAGTGAATTCCTCTCCCAAACTGATGAGGCAGCTGCCAGCTTGCACAGTATAAATCTATTCCCTGCAAGCCACGAGGTGGAGATCTCTGGCAAAGTAGGATCCAAAGGAAGTCTTTTACCCAGCGTAATGTTACTATTAACACTTGGAGCCATTGCATCAAGCCAATTTTTCTGTTTGTTTTTAAAGTTTGATAGAAATGTCACTAGTGGAAAAATTAAGTAAAGAGCACTGGTTAGCCACAGAACTGGACACACCTGGCTGCAAACCCACCAAAAGAGACTGACTTTATTAGTACGAGGGACAGCAGAGTAAAATTTATATCTGAAATATGCCTGCACCAGTAGAATTTGCTGAGGCCACAGGCTCTCTGTGTGTTTTTACAGCTGTGTCAAGTTTGGGTTTCTGACTCTTGCCGACATTCAGGAGTGCTGAAGGAGCTCAGGCTAACAGGTCCCAAAACTTTGTAGCTGAGATTTAGATCTCAGCAGTTTTAACAACCAGGTTTTGAAATAATACAAACTCCACTTGGAGCTGGAGCTGATGCAAATTAGCAGTTAAAATGCTTTACATTCTATCCCTTTTGGGCTCCAATGGACCAGTATATTTAAGAGCAGATGGCATATTTCAAAAAGCCATGGATATCAATTCAGGAATATAGTGTCCATTTTCTTCATTAAGTGTTGGAGTTGTTCGTAGATGTGGAAACGAGCTGAAGAACTGCAGCTCTGTCCGTCAGCAAGTTAAACTCATTGCATCCAACTAGCAATTCCATACAGGTGCTGTCATTTGTACCACAATACAGGAAATGGAGTTAAATCTTGATCTTTGATAGATGGCATAAGAGAAAAAGCAAGGAACAGAATTTCCTAATCTCCTAGGATCTATGCAGATGATAATTTAACACCCTTAAAGTATCCAGTAAAGTTTCTTTTCCTTTACATTACTTCTGAGAAAGGTTCAGATTCTGAAATTTGAAAGCATTGACAGAGGAACGTTAATGTCACCTTCTTTTTATCTACTATTCATGATACATTTGACTACCTTCTTTTAGAGGTGGAATATATACTGATTGCAGGACTACATTACTTGAAAATAATTAGCTGTTACACATATCCTCCCATGAGCTCACAAACCCTCTGTTATTATCTCAGCTTCAGTTTAAAAGAATCATTAGGGATAAACAGATCAAGATTAATAAAGAGAATGTAACACTGGGGTAACTGCCCTTTATTGGTCACTTAGAACTCCTTAAAATTGCTAAAGGTGACAGGAGCAAAAGAGTTCAGTCAGGGTCCAGCTGTGTGAAGGGGAGGAAGGTGAGTGAAGAAGAGCGAACAAGCAAGGAATAAACAGGACCTGTCCACATAGGGGCACAGGTGAAGTGGGATATGAGGGTAGGATCACTGGCACTGAGGAAGGAAAACAGAGCAATGATAAGGAGCAAGGGAACTGCTGACATGTGGAAACACCAATGCATAAATTATTTTCACCATACAATAAATACTACCAGAAGATACTAAGAAGCTAATTTCCCTTGACAAAATCACAGGTTTGGGTTGGAAGGGACCTTAATGCTTGTCCAGTTCCACCCCCTGCCATGGGCAGGGACACCTCCCACTACCCCAGGTTGCTCCAAGCCCCATCCAGCCTGGTCTTGGACACTTCTAGGGATGGGGCAGCCCCAGCTTCTCTGGACAACCTGAGCCAGGGCCTGCCCACCCTCCCAGGGAAGGATTTCTTCCACATATGTAACAGAAATTTCCTCTCCTTCAGTTTGAAGTCCTTGCCCCTTGTCTTGTCACTACAGCTTCTGATGCACAGTCCCTCTCCAGCTTCCCTGTAGCTCTCTCAGATTTTGGAAGGTGCTATGAGATTTCTGTACAGCCTTCTCCAGGCTGAACACCCACAACTTTCTCAGCCTGTCTCCATAGGGGACTGACTGTGAATAATGACTGAAAGATCATGAATAATTAAAAGATCAAAGAAAAAAAAAAAGTCACTAAAGGCTAATGAAAGTCTATGCCCTCACCAACACTGCAGGAAAGAGAACAGTCCTGATTTCCAGATTTATCATCTAGGAGAGTCCCCTCTGCCTCCTCCCACGTCCTCAGTGCTTGCTCTAATGAGCTGGTACCTCAGGAGTTCATGCTCTCTCACAAGGAGGCTCATTAAATCAATGGGCCTCTGTGCAGCTCAGCTGTGCTAAATATACACAAAGGTGTAACTGCTTTGGAGTTAAAGCCCTGAAACGTGCAGGTACTTCATCTGAGCATCTGCTATGGCCACATAAAGGCTGGGTTAGCATCAGGCTGCAGTCAGAAGTGTATCTGAGGAACCACAGTATTGCAAACTAAGCAGGGTCATTCCTACCGACAAAGACTGTGAAATTTGAATTCAAGGATAAACTGAGCAGATGCCCAACCTGCCAGGGCAGGGAATGAATGGCATTCCAGCAATTTCAGAGCTCCTTGCAGTTCCATCATACATTGTAATACGCATGGGTTAACACTTGATGCTCTGATTGAATGACAACATAAGGACACTGATGGGTTTTTTATACCTTGGGGATTTTGGGAAGCAATAGAATAATTTAGTTTACAGGAACTCCGTGCTTCCCTTTACAAAGAACTGATTGCAGGCACTATCTTTTTTTCTCTTAAAGTTTACTGAAAAACTCTCAATACAGGTATAACTTGCACCATGCTTCACTTTGGAGTCCTGCACTGCCTGTAAGGGCAGAAAACAGCCAGTTTGGCTTCTCTTTGCTGTCTGCTGCTTCCAACCCTGCATGGAAAACTACAAGATGGCGTTTGAGGTTCGTTCATATAAGGCAAAATTAGGGTCAAAAGAAACAGACAAAAGAAGAGCAACCTTAAATTTACACCCAGAACACAGATCTGAGCTGTGTGTAGTTCCTAGAAAAAGCAGAACCAAGCTCTGATATGACCTGGAAGGCACTGGGAAAGAACAAAATGCACAAGCTGTTTCATTCAGTCTTTTCCTCTGGTGCTATCATCTGATTTTCTTGGCTCACTCACACTGCCTTATCAGAAAGAGGAGATTCCCATACTGGAATTTATGTAAGCACATTAACATAGCAAGAAATTCTCAGATGTTTTAATTTATGGATTTAATCCAAAAGAAGATTAAGAAGACATCTTGCCTTTAAAAGCAACGTGCAATAAAAAGCAAAGCTATCCATTCCCAACAACTAGGAAAAAACTCCACTGCTGATGGAATAACTGAAGTTACATCAGAATCAACACTGTCTAAAACCACATACAAAATAAAAGATCAGAGAGAAGCTTCTTGAATTACTAATGTGATTGCATCTCAAATCCTGACTCACTAGTTACCCTGGCAGCCTCTCCAACAGAGCTGACAACTAAGGCTTGACAATATCCCATTAGTGCTATACGGAAACCGTCACTTCTCTAACAGCCTAATTTATTTTAATCACAGACAAACCTCTGTTTAATCACTGAACAGCTCTTTTCCTTTTCCACAACACAGGAGGCTTTTCCCACACCTCTTCTCCCACACAAGTGCCCTCAGCTTAGGCAGCCTCACCTATCTCAGGTCTGTCACCTACTTCCACTGCTTCTGCAGTGCCTTCTCTCAAGGCAATCACCAACACAGGACTGGAGACACTTAAGGACTTTAAGACTAGAAATGACCATTCCAACTAATTACCGTAACCTTCCTCAAAATAGGCCAGAAAGATCCAACCTTGCTCTTCCTTCAAACTTGCAAATGAACTCTCCTTGTAGCTACTCTTTCCTTAGAACGTTTCTTTTGTGATAAAGACCAGGTATACGGAGAAACCAAAATGAAAAATATACTAATGACTAGTTATAGTCATCTACGTGAACTTGACATAAAAACCTTGTTGATTAACCTTCCTTTACCATTTTAGACACAGAGAAAACTCCAAGCTCTGCTGGAATTACTGAAGTTGTAGCTATAGATTTGGCATCAGTCGTGTTTCTCCCCACCCCAGCTGTTTATTCCTAATCCCAAATGCCATTCCTGTTGTAGTAAAATCCATTTCTGCAAGCACATGGCAAACCATGTGGAAAATTAATTAATTTCAGACAAATCAATACCTTTATCCAGGCCATGATGCACTTTCAGAAACAAGGTCATTGGCTCAATAGAGCAGCTGAGGGAATGAATGCTCAGGAATGAGGGCTCCATGTACCAGCTTAAGCTAATAAAGACACAAAGGAGCAGCTGCAGGTTGATCCTCAGGCATTCTAAGAAATGCAAAGTCACAACAGCATTGAAAGATGGGAATCATCAGGTTTACCACCACCAGAGAGGACTTACCCCCATCACCTTACCACGCTGCTCAACATCCTCCCACATGCAGTGGACGATGTAGCGACACATGTACTTCCCTGTGCGGCCCTCCTGCTTCATCCGGACCAGACACATCCTGCAGCAACACACACACCACAGTCAGAGCTCCCGGGGGTTTTTCAAGAGTAAAGAGTAAATTACACATATTTTAGCTCACTTAAGACTTTCCTCACAGTGTATGTTTGTGGTCAGGAAAAAAACAACATATAGAGGTTTCTGTTTTGTTTTGTTTTGTTTTTTTTTAATAAACCGTCACAAACTTTTCTGTTCTGTATCCAGGAGCTGTATGTGCTGGATATTGGCCAGTCCAGCCATGGAAGAGTGCTAGTGGGCTCTATTCTTGTTGTCAGCACTGTCATCTAGTTAAACACTACTGTAACCTAAATTCCTCAGCCTTAAGAACATCTCACCCTTCGGAGCAGGAACACACAGCTTGTCTAATCCCCTGCTCTGGGCCAGCTCCAGCTCAGCCTGGTGCACTGAAGTGCTCTAAGAGCCCCAACCACCCAAGGTGGGAAAGCTAAAGCAAGTTACAGACTTCAACCAAATTCACATTAGCAACGTCCTGAATTATTTTTACTACAGGGGTCTTTGGACACACCTGTCCAACCACCTGGCAAAGCCCCCACATGCAGCACTTGTGAGAACAACTCAGAGGTTTTTAAGTGCATTGTGGGATCTTAATAAGAATATCAGGTTGAATTGTTTTTTTAAAGCATTAAAGCCACTTGAACTTCATTGCTGCTCTTTTGTCTACAAAATAAATCATCTAAACAAACATTCTATTTTGCCTTTTTTACAACATCTGTGAAGTGCATGAACTGAAGTCCAGGCTGATGCCTCATTGAGCTGGGACCAGTCCCATCACCTGTCCCATCTTCTTTTACCTCATAAATCAGCTCTGTTCCTGTGCTGAGAGGCAAAAGTGCCTGCCCAGGATTGCCTGAGTGACTGTAGATGAGGTGATGCTCAAACACCAGAGCTGAGAGGTCACTGCTTTTGACAGACTTGCTACAGGTGGGAAACAGCTCACAGAGGATTCTTCTCATGTAAAACAAGAGAAGAGAGCTGCTGGAGGCCACTGTGAGCTGGTGCATATTAATAATGGTGAATGTGCCACAAGAGTTAAGAGGAAAAAATCATGTTTTGTTTTTTTTTAATAGGTTCATTTCTTTAGTGGATATAAGATCTACAGACTTTAAAAGTATTTGGTTATCTGTGAATGCCAACTCAACAGGAAGAATCATAAACACCTGAAGTGTGTCCTGTAAAATGACAGATGCAAATCTTTGTGATGGATTGCCTTGTCTACTGACTATTAAAGGAAAGGTATTAACCTATTAACCAAAACTTATTGCCAGTGATAGTCACAGTGACAAATCAAACAGAAGGCAGCAAAAACTGCAGTAGTCCCACATTCTTCTTTCAGGTTAGAACCAGACTTGCAAGTCCCATACAAGGGCCACTGAACTGAAAAGCAACATTGAAAGAAGCCCATGGACCAGAATCTGATTTCTAGATGCAGAGCATCTTAAAATGCCAATGGTGTACAAGAGACAGCTCAAGCTCCAACACAGGAAGAGGGAATGAGGTCAGAGACCGGACAGAGGGACTGAGTCACGGCATGGAGACTCCCAAGGTAGAAAGACAGGCAGATTCCAGGGAGGGGATGGGAGGAGAAGGGCAGGGGCAGTCAGACAAGGGAACACTGGGAACACTGTGGCAATTTATGTCTCAGGACCCAGAGCTGTGTAAGGATTCCCAAGGTTTATGTTATGGCAGTGACAACTCGGTGTCTGTCCAACAGCACCACTGACCCAGCAAACAAATGCAACTAAGATGGTATCAGAACCAAATCCTCACTTGCTCACATAAAGGTGACAAAGCTTTCTGCTCAAACAGTGGTCAGAGAACAGCTGTCCAGGTACCAGACCTTTCATAAAACAACTGACAAAGAGCTTAAAACTTTTGCTTTACTTCCACCAGTTTCAGTGCATTTACATAACTGAGCTGTACAAAAAAAGTGAATCAGTAAGAGTTACTGAATCCAAAAGTTTTACTCACTCTTAATAAGTCAAAAAGACTCAGTTTAAAAGATTAATTTTGGGATAAAATAAGCATTTTTATACTTCTCTTGCTGAGTAAGCAAACTCAGGGGTGAAAAAAGGAAAAATAAAAGAAAAAAACCCAAGTGGCTTGGCAAGAAAACCTTCTCCTGAGCACAGTGTTTCCTACCCTGTGTACCTTTAGTGGTGGAGAAACTGGAGGAGAGAGCAGTGATAGACCAACAGCAACAACTGATCACTGATGAGCAGGTCTGGAGTGGTGCTCAGAGGAAAACCTGCTGCTCATGAAGCCTAAAAGGCAGCTCTGTGTTTGGATGCATAGTGGTGTCACAGAGCTGTTCTGCAGCACCACAAGTGAGATCATGGAATTTTGCAGTTTATTTGAAAGTTTGGTAGTTTGTTACTACACCTGCCGTCTGAGGTTTAAAAGACACAGACTCTTTAAAGCCTATAAACCTCCTAACTAGATCACCACAGTGTGAAAATTTTTATTTTTTCAATCCATTTCAATTTCATCTTCATCAAACCATGAAAACAAAATTACTCCACACTATCTTTAGAAAGCTGTCTATCTCACACTGCTTGGGTTGGATAATTTTTGCTGTATTTAAGTTATGCAGAGATATTATTTTAGAAGAAAGTGACTTGAAAGGATGACTGAAAAGGAACAGGAGCATCTGTAACCCAACCCATGTTAGCTGAGATGTCGCAGTTTCCCACAAGAGCCTCTGCTACAACTGCTTCAGTCAGTACTCCCAGAGTGCCAGACTGGCTGGAACACCATTAGTGGTGGTTGGCACCATCCTGATGGCTGCTGTGAGGTGCCCTGTGCCATGCACTGAGGTGAGATGACCCACTAAGGGCAAAGCCCACTCGGAGCTTCCAGCTGTCCCCTGCACTTGGCCGCTCATTCCTCTTTCCTCAGTTGCTCCAGAGCAACTGTTTCTGCAGCTATGTTACAGTTTTTCAGAGGAATTCCTCTGGTTTAACAACACAAGTATCAACAGCAGTTTTGGAAGGCTTTATTCTCATTAACCCATTCATGGACAGCCACCCGCTTGGGGGACAGCAGAAAGCTCCTGCCCCCACCTCTGTTGTGACATTACACTGCAGAGAATTGTGATAATGAGAATTCTGAACTCAACCCAATGACGTTTCATGTTCTCCTGTGCCCCAGCCTGGCCACCAGTGCTGTATGTTCAGCATGGGCAGGGTCCTGCTGGGAGCAGCTGACAGAACCTCCCTGGCTGTGCAGCCTCCTCTCCTCTGGGGCTTTGCTTAGGCCACTGTAGCCCATTCCCTCGTGCTAAGGAGGATCAGCTAAATATCCGAGACATTCCAAATAAACTTATTCCTAAAATCTCTCTCAAGCAAAACTATTCTGATGCAATTAAAGCCCTCTACCATGAAACAGTGTCTATTCCCTTTCCTCTGAAGCAGCACATTTCAAAAGAATACAGTGGCCTCAGCCTTCTCTATGCAATCAGAGAAATCTTTCCCTGCAGAAATTGTTTTCTGCATACTTGGTGGTTCTCGCTCTCCTTTGGACTTCCTCAGGCCGATCAAAACTTTCTCAAGCGCAGGTTTCCTTAAGAAAAATAATGTTTAGATGAACTTTTTCAGCAGGTCTTTGATCCTTTTAGAAAAAGAACTGTAGCACCATTCTGTTTTGATCCTGAATACTTCAGAGATGTCATCATATTTGGTCTGGTGAACACATGAAGGGAGCTCTAGATATCTACATGGTAATATTGAACCAAGACATTTCTCAGCAGTCACACAAGTAATTTCTTTGGCAGTTTGGTAACAGCTCTGGACTCAGCCAATACTGCACTCACACTGCCACTACATGGGAAATTGCAAACCCAGCAGCAGAGACAAACAGTTTGAGATTTTCTAAAGGTCTGGACTTCTAAACATAAAGTCAAGAGTCCTCTTGACATCAAAGCTGCAAAGTAACAGAAACAACCTATAAAAACATGACATTTAGGAAAGCATAATGATAGGTTGGTTTTCTAAAAAATATTGATGGGTTGATTTTTTTTAAAGCATGACTTTAGCACTGCCTTGGAAGGCACTGGAGTGTTTCTAAAGGTACATTATCTGGAAAGAAGTTTGCAAAAACAGAGGCTAAACACGAGAACCTGAATTCCTCCCTTTTTGACTGGAGGTAAGTAGAAAAGTCCTATTCACAGACAAGAAGAAATAGGAGCCAGAGATTCAAAGAGGACCCACAAGAATCTGTAACAAGCACCTTAAATCTACAAAAGCCAGAATACAAAAAGCACAGAAAAGTTGACTAGAACAGGCTGGGAAATGACAACAGCAAGTAAGCAGCCAGAGTCTACCAAACTAGGAAAAATTCTCACCTTCTCTGGCTCCAGAAGACACTGAAAATCAGTTGACACTAAAACCCTGAATAAGAGGGAAGAAGTCAGTACAACAGACAGTGACACAGACTATTCTGCAAGGGGGAGTAGGAGCAGATGGTGATCAGAATCATCATGGCAGGTCACTGGCCACCAGACCAGGAAGATTTCGAGCCTCTGAGGCAAATGGTCCAGCAGGAGAGACAGAGGATTGGAGCTTTTGGAGAGAAGCAGGATGTCCTGGACCTTCCCAAAGCCTGCAGAAGCAATAATGTTCTGCTCCCACTTTACTGAGGTCAAACTGCTTAAAGAAAAAGAATCCCAGAGAACACAGCAATAAACTTGCCTGGGAAAGGAAATTATGTCATGGAGGACGCTGGGCACTGAGCTCACCACAAGCAAAGCCTACAGCAATTCCCAAGGACCCAGGTAGTGAGTAGGCCTGTCACAAGCTTCCCAAATGGATCTTTCATTTGTGGTCCAGAATGACAGTGCTCCTTGGTCAAGCTGCCAGGAACACAAGGAACCAGGCTCACACACCTTAGAAAAAATAACCTTTAGTGCTAGCCTCCACACTCAATTTTTCACTGCTGTCATCTGAGGTAAAGGGATTTGGTTCTTTGCTGCCTGTGTAGGATACTGCTGCCAACCTGTCCACCAGTATCTTACACACAGGAGAACTTCGATTCTCCTCAGTAAATCTCTCCTTAACATCACCAGCTCAAAGTGTGGCAACACTTGGCCTTCTTCAAAAGAAGCCCATTAGAAATTTGTGCCTATCCTATGCCAGTTTCATCTCAATCATAGTCGCCTTGTTCATTTTTATTATCAATCTTGAATTTCATACCATGTATCAATCACAGGATAATATTTTTCCGTGAATAAGAGAAAAAGACGACGTGAAAAACAGTGTGTTCTTAACAGATTCACCTTACCTCTTTGTTTTTCCCCAGACACTTGAAGTTTGATATTTAATACTTACTGCACTAGTTTTCCAAATACTCATATGAACGATTAGCTTACCAATTAATTTTTAAAGCTTTTTTTCCCCACAGGGAACACAGAAAATAAATACACTGTAAATCTCAGGAGCCTTCCTTCCTTGATTCCACTGATTTCATTAACTGATTATATTTTCAATGGTTCTGCTAATTTTTTCACTCTTCAGTGTAATGAGCTGCCCCATCTTTCAATACCTTGAGGAGACAGGAAATTAAAAGGAGGGAAGGATAAAAAGAGGAGGCAAGGAAATAAGGAGCCTTAAGTGCAGCTATTTCAGTACAAACTTCCTTTCAGCCTTTGGACAGCTGAACCCCAAGTCAACGGACTTCAGCTCCCTGAAAGATCTGGCACTACAAAAATTACTGTACAACTTGTGCATCCCCTGACCTTTACAAGGATGTAATGCTTGATGAAAACCTGATATTTTTGGCTACTATTTTCACAAATGAAAAAGGGGAAAAAAACTTCATGTTTAAGGTGTTAAATATTTCTATATGCAGCCAAGCTGGCATTCACTCCTTTGCCTGTGCCTTTCAGAGGTGCAAGAACAAATGCTGGTTTTATTTGTTAAATGCTTCTCATCACCACAAATTCTCCCAATTTAAATGACTTTTACATAACTTTAAACTTTTCCTAAAACACCCAAGTAAGATTTTTTTCACATAGCCTGAGTGAGGCTTTTAGAAAACTCATGGCAAAGAGCATTCCACTAGTGAGGAATTTTGAGATGTATGGGACTTCTTGTTCTTCAGTAGAAAGCTGCTGTAATTCAGTCATCGGTAAAATTAATATAATCCCTATTACCAACAACCACAGAGCCTACTTTTTTCTCACATTAAGGTATATCACTCTATTTCTTGAAAATAATTGTATTACTATTTTGCTTTTCACTTACCAGACATGAAGCTGGGCTACTAGAAACCACGAATTCAAAGTATCAGGCATTTGGCACCCTTGATGAAAGGGGATAAAACACAAAACCAAAACTTAATATTAATATGGACTTCATCACATTTTGTCCCTAACAGAAATTCACTACACAAAAATCTGAATGCATTTCAGTAATTTATTTTCAGTAGTAGCAGCAGTAGTACTACAACTACTACTACTACTGATAGCAATAACATTGATAGTAATAATGAGAAGTAGTAGTAATAATAATAATTTATTTTCAGTAATAACATAGTGGAAGAGACATCATTTACTGTCACATTTGTGCTGAAACTCTAAAACATGCAGCCACAGAAGGCAGTAGATTCCAAAAGATTTCAAGTGTTTGAGGCTCACTTGGGTAACATTTACCAGAGGAAAAATTAAAAAATGGAGAAGGAGACAAACGTGGCTTCTAGGCTGGAAAGTCCCAAAGCAGTAGTGAGTAACAGGGAGGAATCAATGGATGCTTTGCTCTGTTCCTACACTCTTCCTTTACATGTGCTGCCACTGCCTGCCAGGGACAGAATTCTGTGTCTCTGCTCCGATTCCACCGTCAGAGTAAATCTGTAAATCAGCAAATCTGCCCTGATTGACTCCACGGCTGCACAGCCCAAAGGGCTCTGGGTGTACCTGTCAGGCTACATTTGGAATAAAACCACTGACCAACACGGAAAGAACCTGCTCGCAGGTTTAGCTCTACTCTAAGTGCCGCTGTTTTTCCCAGAGCTGGTTTGTCCCTGTGTGTGTTCACACAACAGATCTCCACATGCCCATGGCATTGAAACCATATTGCTCTTCCTCGTGCTTGAGAACAATGGACCTCTGGGTTCTGTGCACCCTGAGTCCTTCAGTTCCAGTCAGTCCCAAACCTTCCTCCCAGGCACTCACCTCTACATCTCTTTCCTGGAGAAGTTTTTAAGGGAAGTGCCTAATGAGAGGGATCTGACACAGTCGCCTTGCCCTATCCAGTACTTGGCCTTGTTTTGGGACTGCTCAAACCCAGCTGGAAGAAGGCCAGAGAGCATTGAGAAACAGAGTCTCCAGTCAGATGGGCCCCAAGGAAGTCAACCTTATCTTCCCTGTGTACAACATATTCCTCCCTGACTCCGACACTTCCTGGCTCTCAAATATTGCCACAGAGATTCACCTGGATCATGAAGCAATACCTTCACAGCCTCTTTCTTTTTATTTGCCAGCTCTGGTTCTGGCAACCACCAGAAGAACCAAACAAATCATGACTAAATGACTAATCCTCCTTCCACAGAGAGATGACTCCATCAGTCCTAGGAGGTGCCAAGCTTCAGCATCAGTGCCCATACATCACCTCTAAGACAGTACAAAGACACTAACAGTCTGTGTTTGGAGATTAAACACAAGTCTCTCTCACCCTTCTCCCCTTTTGGCTCTGTCATTCCTTTTAGAAACAGTTCCCGTGCCTAGAAATGACTCCTTTGACCAAAAGGCACGCCAAGGCATCTCTAACTAGGGCAGGAGCACACAATGCCTGCATTAACCAAACCTTTCCAGTAAACGGAAGCTCCACAGGCAAGACTCAAACACTCAGTTCAGACAGAGGTTTCTCAAGGAGGAGTTCCCATGGATCAGTCCCTCACCACAGAAATCACTTTGCAGTGGAAAGCAAATCTCACACCTCTGCTCCTGGAAACACGGAAAGTTTTTAAAGACCTATTCAGTACCCAGGAGGGAAAAATTTTTTCTCTAACTTTCCAAGTGTTGCAATTCTATTTTTATAAATAATTTTTAACTTCTATATTAGGAGTGTCTGCATGGCAAACTTGAAGGAGGGGTGACTCCTTTAAAGCAACATGGTTGCCCTCAGCTATCTGCTTTGTAAAAAGAATGAAATTCTAAAATTTAGGGGGTTGGAACACCTTACCCTGGGAAACCAAATGGGGAGAAAGCTCCATCCTATAATGAACAGAAAATTATACAACTAGACATAGAAAAAATGTCTGCTGGTAAAGCTACCTATGAAATTTCTGTGATAACAGCTGGGAATAAACCTGTTCTGTGCACAGAACACATCCTGGTCACGTCTGGTACTATAAGAGACGTGAATGCTCAGGGTTATGAGGACATTTTCCCACAGACATGTCCTGCACTTAAAATTCATCAGGTAAGGGATGCAAAACTCGACAGGAGACTTTTTCATGATAGGTCATCTTTGCCACTCCCACAATTTTAGAAAGGACACACTGGGATAATATCCCCACATTCTGCAAAAGAACAGGTGCACTGTGTCAGTGTTCCCCTGAGTGTGACAGGCACCAGCAAGTGCCTGGAGGACACCTGACCAGCTATGGGAGACACAAGAATCCAGAGTACCTCAACCTCCAGCCCTCTGGAGCTGCTCTGAGCCCCACTAGGAGCCACCACAAGGCTGTTTTGGTAGGGCCAGCTCTCTACTGCTGCAGCTGCCTGACAGGAGAGCAATTAACAGTATTAATAGGTGAAGAGGAATTCAAGGTAACCCTACAGTCCATGTTCATCAGCCAAACTCCAGCTCAGATCTGAGTACCAGCTGCCTGATCCTAAAAGTTCTTTTGACCTTCCAAGCCTGAGGTCAGGCATGAAGCTCTCTCATCACAGGCTGCCTCCTCTGCTTTGCCAGAACTCCTCAAGCTCTGTGCCAAGCCTGGCACCAGGAACTCTGTTATTCCCTCTACTGCTCCTCTCTTCTCCTTTAAACAAGAAACAGCTGAAGTCCCAAAATAGCTCCACTTTCCACATAAGCAGCACAATACAGGCATTTGGGATACAGACTCTAAAGCAGAGTTCCCCAAGTTTTGTCTGTGAATGATCCAAAACCAAGAGACAACGGAATGGCAGGTACAAGAAAATTAAGTGCAGTGTAATAGCGGAGAGTCTCAATTAAAGCACCCTATCTATTTTCTACAGCAGTCTTATGACTTGCATATTCATAGAACTGCTGTTCTAAGGCACATACAGAGACAGGCAGTTTGCGGGACTCCTACTAGGCCACAACGTCTCTGAAATTCCACTGGGCATCAGCAGAAATACAATGAGATAGAAAGAGAGCCCATAAGACACTGTCCTAGTCCTTACACTATCCACTCTTCACACACTGTCAAATTCTGTGAAATTCCACACACCAGTCCAAGGTCACAGTGCAGCTGCTACTCCTGCCACAAACACAACCACACCACAAAAGCATGTCCAGGAACACTGAAGAAGGCTCTCTGAAGAACTGGCTCTGCTCACTCAGGGTTAACGAGCCCACGAGTGGTTTCACACATGGATGGCTGCAGGTTTCCAAGGTTAGCTCAGCGGTTTAACAGCACTCACACAGGGCAGAGAAAGAGCTAATAAGCTCTCCAGAGAGCAGAGCTGACTCTGTACAGTTCACTGGGATATCAACACCCTACAACTAGAGCCAGCAGAGCATAAACACAGCACAGGCGGTGGCTCAGGCAGCACCATCCTGTCCTCGGGGCTCTCCAGCCAAGCATGGCATCAGGAGGGGGGCAGCACCCACACCATAGGCTCAGGCACACCTGGGCTTGCTGCAGCACCAGGGCAGAGAGTTCAGAGTTACCTGCTCATCCCCCAGGCTGCTCCTTCAGAAGGAAGCTATGGGCTTAAGCAATGTCCGTATTTTTCTGAAAAAGGAATAAAACAACTCCTGACTGACCCACTTTGATGAAGACACGGTGAACTCACTGAAAGCTGGATATCTTGCTCCATGCCATGCTTCCTTCTCAATCATGGACTCCTCAGCACTTGCTTCACTCCACAGCTGCTCTCCACCAGCCCCTTCCATGTGCCACACTAATTCACTAACACAGCAAACCAGGATGTCAGTAAACTGAGTGACCTGAACAGTTCACCAAGGACATAATAGTCCAGTCCAGGACACAGGCACAGGAAGATGGAGAACTGAGCCTTTTCCCTACGTCAACTCAGCTGCCCATGGAACCCCAGCCTAAAGTTTCTCCACAGCAAAATCAGTTTAAAAGCTTCCACCTCACACAGCCTGTCTTTCAGGGAAACTACTTTTTAAACACCAATCACAAGCCTGTTAAATTTTAGAGCTAATCCACCAAACAGCTGCACTTCTAAGCAGGCAGAAGTAAAAGAAACCTCTTATATCTGTTTTGATATGAAAACAACAATTTCTTTGGAACCACAAGCACTGATCCCAGCACCACAGGAGTTCTTTTACCACCAATGGGTGCATCATGGATTCCATCAATCCCAGCAAACTGTCTTGATCCTTAGGCAGCGACAGTCCCAAAATGCAAATAAATGCTACCCTTTAAAATACATGTTTTCTTTTCAAACCAGCAAGACACCATCAAAAAAAAACCTGAAGTTATTTTACTCAGTATTGAGCCTGAAAATCTGTGCCAGTATCTTTATCACAGACATGCTTTGATAGTCCTTAAATTTTGATCTAGGGCAACATTTATATATCTTTGTACAATTAAACAGAGCTAATGAAACACCCGTTTAAGACAGCAAAGCCCCTGTCTGAGAGGTAAATACCACAAACAGAAGAGAACTCATCTGAGCAAGCCTGGGAGGGCACACAGCTGGGGAGAGAGGTGTGCACAGGGAAAAGGAGGTTCTCAGTTTTTGACCACTAGTGGTGAATCCTACTGCTCACAGAGTCCTCTCACTCCTGCAACCACCAAAACCACATCACAGTTTGGAAAACCTTCTGGAAACCACTGGAAAATCTTGCAGTAGCAACACCACGTAACAAACCACCCTCATAAGCTCTGCGCTAGATGTATATGTCCCTTCAAGTGATCTGTCAAGAGGCAGCAGCCCAGCCCGTGCTGTAAGAAAGCACTTGGTAGCTCAGGAATCCCTGTGACAGGCCAGATCCAGGTAATGGCTTTACTACTAACTAAATCACACTGACACAGGAAACAAGGCACACAAGAAAAAATATTACTGAAGCTTATGCAAGTCTCAAAAACACATCTTCCCCCTTCAGCAATCAGACATGATAGAACTCAAAGCAGCAATAGATTTTTAGCTAATAGTTAAAAGACTGTGTAAAGCATGGAAAAGCCATCCTAATACAAGCCAATATTTTACCAATATATTTACAGGAGGAACTTGTGTCTCTGTTCTAGTCATAGTCTCTACCCAGGCAAGAGATGTGTCCTGGTCATGGTCAGTAAAATAGTAGAAAGTCTCTAAGTTGTAGCCAAACTTGGCCCAGCCATGAGGGAGAGAGACAGGCAGGACCCTGTGATCTAACTGACCCTGTACCACAAAAAAGTTGTGCATCAGGGGATGGGGATGGTTCTTACACCTGCATCCAGTTATACTGGGGATGGCACAGGGTAGGACACAGATACCATCTGTCCAGTGTAAAAAGGGAAAAGATATTTGGATTCTTAGTTTTTGCCACCTGGTAATAAAAAAGGCAATATCCTTCAAAGTCCAGGACATTCTGAGTTTTATCCATCCCATCCCTGTTCCTGTTCCCCACTGCAGCAGGTAAAATGTAACAGTCCCAGACTCCAGAGTCTGTCCTTGTCACTGCAGAGCTTAAGGGAATGCTGCAGCACAGTGAGCTCCCAGCTGACCACGTGCTGGTAGGGTCTGCCAAGTAAGTTCTTTTTGTTGTCGTAATTCCTGGTATCAATATATCTGATGACATAATTACATTATAAGTTGTCTCACCAGGGCAGCTGTCCAGGTGGCATCAATTCATTACTCACTGTTAAAGAACTCCTCGTAGTCAGTTTTCTCCACGCAGCACGTGTACATGCGCAGCGCCGCCACCTTGATCTTCTGCAGGAAAAGGAAAGACAACACTTGGAGAATTCATTCCTGCGTTTGGTTAAATGCACTGCCATTTGCTGAAAACACCTCTTTTGATAATTACAATTACTTGAGATTTTCATGAGCACATTAAAATATTATATCTGCCAGTAATGGCAAAAATATAATTAATCTTGCCTTCAGGGAAAAAAGTTATTAAATGGCTTCTTGAATATTCTCCCAAATCTAGTTTGATACAATACTTGATATAGTAACAGAAAAATCATGTGGCTTTCCTTACAGAGACTCCAAAGATAATTCACAATTTCTGGTTTCCTCCAATAACTCTAACGGATGTACACCACTGAGAGTGTTTTGTATAATTTAAGTTTTAAATGTTAAAGAAGTCACATACCAGATGTCCTAAAAATAGCTTATATTCGCTAGAAAAATGAATCTTGACTAAGCTCCACAAGTAAGAGAGGAATCCCAAATGGTGAATGACATGAGGTATTCCCAAGTGCTTGGGCACTTCTCATTTTGTTTCTGGCCTGCCACTGCACCCAAAACATGTCTAGTGCATCATCTAGAACATAGACACATGTGCTGAAACTTCAAAGATCACAATAACTAAGGCAGCAAGTGGTGTTGGGTTTCAGTTGCTGTCTTTTGGTTTATTTCTTTTTTATTTTTAGTTACATATACTAGAGATCCTCTCAGTGCTCACTGTATCACAGGGATGAGTGCCCTGCCTGTTAAATGGCAGTTCAAATTACCAACATTTGTGTCTCCTCCAGCCAAAAGGAAAATAGAGAAGTTGCAACTGATTGCTGAGGAAACACAGCAAACACATTATTTTTCTTATTCAGTAATCTCAGGCTTCTGTCAAAAACCAAACCTACTGCTAAACTTCTTGAAGTAAAATAATTTACACTGCTTACAGGAGTTCTGAAAGTTTCCCTTTAAAAGGAAACGCTGCCTGGCCTGGGAGCAGAGATGTCCCTGGGGAGAGCCACTGCCCCAGAGCAGGCATTACTAGACATTAAAAACATACTGCAATGAACAGTCCCCACAATCCAGCCCTTAAATAAGGCAGGTAACAAAGGAGAAGCTGATGAAATTTAACCATGGAAGTTTTAGGGTGTAGAAGAGGTATGGGGAAAGGGAGAAGAAAATGGAAAAAAGCAGAGAAATATGAAGAAACTTCCCAAAGATCTCCTAGGGAGCACTGACAAGGCCAAAAGTGAACTCAGGTCTCTCGGGCCCTAACCACAAAATAACTCTCTCCCAACCCAAGGTCCCCAGCCAAAAGCAGGCAGTAAAGAGCAGCAATTAAGGGGAACTCTGAATCAACACTTAGAGCTAATAAGCATCTTTATTACAACAATATGTACACAAGCACATGGGAGAGAAACTACACTCTCATGAGGTTTAGCATCACCTGATTAAAGCAACTGACTTTAACCAAACTGACCTGTAAGAGGCTTGGGTATTTATCTTTGCTTGACACTTTCTGAGGAGCGGGTTGCAATCAGCAACATTTTCAGACCAGTCTCAGAAGAGGTGCACTCTGCCTTGCAGATATTCAAAGCAACCTAACATTCTTATTATTTTTAATTTTTTTTTTATTCAAAGAACTGGGTTTCACTCCAATACAACAGGGTTCAGCCCTTCCTTCAAGCTGCCTTTTCCTCTCACTCTTCTATACTCTCTCCTAGTTCAGAGAAAAGAAATTATCAATTTCATCCTCTTCCTTCTGCACAAGGAAGTGAAGGTGCCTCTTAAAGAACTGCTCTCATTTAGTCAGTGTTAAAAACTTTTATTAAAGGGCTATTTAAAAAGGGCTACTGAAAAAGAAAAGGATAAAAAGAAGGACCTATTTGTGACTCTGCTTTAGCTAACATAGAACAGTGCAACACACCATTATCTTACTGCTGTCTGCCTGGGAGACCCTCCTGCCCCAGAAATACAGAACCCTGGAAGAGGCTCAGAGAAGGGCAACCAAACTCAAAACATGAAAAAGCATCAATAAAAGAAACAAGTTAAGACTCAGCCTTCTCACTGCACAGAAAGACTAAGATATCATATAATATACAGGTCTACAAAATCATCAGTGGAAGGCAGAATGTGAATAAAAACTCTGAGGAAGAATAATCACCTTTTTTTTTTTTTTTAATTACAAAATTAAAAGGCACCAAGTAAAACCAACTGTACTTCTTCCTGAGTGGTCCCTCAGGCTAAGGAACTCCCTGACACTGAATGCTATGGGTGCTACAAACGAGTTCTAAGTGCAACTGGACAAATTTATAGAAGACAAATCCATCAATAAATATTATTTATGTATTTATGTCTGTTTTCATTCAGGAAGTACTGAATCAGACAACTGGGGGAGGCTGGAGGAGCACATGAGACAAGTATTACAATGTGCTTTACCTGTAACTGAGCTCTCCCTAGAAAACTGCAATTGGTCATTATTAGAGCCAAGACGATGGACTATGTGGGTGTTTGACTTGCACAGCAAGGCTGTTACTGTGTTTTCGGTGCACAAGTGAAGTGAAAAAATTAGGTATCTGAAGAAATGTAGGAAGGCTTTAGACCATACAAATCAAATTAGTATATATGTCAATGATGGCAATGCACAAGTTCAAGCTATGGATTATTATTCCTTACATCAGAAAACAGGTATTTACATGGAATCACAGAATCAACTGGGTTAGAAAATACCTCCGAGATCAAGTCCAACCCTTGATCCAATACCACTGTGATGATTAGATCATGGCACTAAGTGCCACTACTGTTCCTATCACAAGAAAAAACGTGGCTTTTTTGTCTGCTTTTTAGAACTATCAAATAACTAAAGAAATTATTAAATGATTGCTTTACCCATCTGCTGTACTTGAGTGGTCCTGTAAACCCCATTGCTTCTATTATCCTTGTGAAAGCACCCACTTTCTCTTCAGATGGCTGCGAGGAATCTTTCGCAGAAAGCTGCTGTAAAATTCAAATAGCACATATTTCAGTCTCAGCAATTAAATTTGACAAATCATTTTAGTTAGAAAAGCTACAAATCTAATAGACAATTTAAAGTTTTTTGTCTATTCTCTTTGTCCAATAAAATAAACACATATTTAGGTCTTCTCTGAAAATATTACCCTGCTTTTCCCATGTGACATTCTTCTGTTTATGAACGCAAACACTGCATAACACTGTGATAAAAACATCCCACTGGAAGCTCAGATTCAAAAAGTTTGTAGAGAAATCTGTTTCCCAAAATATGGCTCCCATCCTACACTCCCATATTCTCCATAGGTCCATGTCTTTGGGTTTAAACTTTTTGCAGATAAAACAAGCAAATAAATAACAGAAACAGTAAATAAAGCTAACCTTTCCCATTCCCTCTCTTCCTCTCACAGACATATCATATCCCAGAATAATTACACATTATAGAAACGAATCAACTCCATTTTAAAACCAATGAACCTGCATGAACCCTCCATTGTTATTCTCTTCACAGTTAATCTATGTGGTACTTGCAGAAAATCTAGATCAGTGTGGTGGTTTTAAATTTTAGGCTTTGGCTAGGTTTGTTGTTTTTTAGGCCTTCCTGGGAAACAAGTCAGGTGACATACATTGACAAATCATAGGTATTCCCTACTATCTCACATCACATGGGATAGATGAGTGAGGGAGGAAGTTCTGGGACACACTGTCCTCGGACGCTTCCTTGGGTCAGCCTCTCCGGTGCAGTCTCTCCTCCGGCCGGGTCAGTCTCTCGTCGGGCAGGTGGTTGGGGGGAAGGTTCGCAGCTCGGGGCTGGTCACTTCACTATTTGGGTAATGCAGTGCCTTATCTGTTTTCCTTGGGTGTATATATAGTACCTATATAGTACCATTTGAGTTAACCCTCTTTCCCTGTATTTGCCCGGTATTCGTGTTGTGTGCACATAGTGCTAAGTTCCCTTTTCCTCCTCTGTAAATAAATATATATATATCTCTGTTCCCCTCACGGTTTGAAGCTTTTAAGATTTCTCTCCTTCCCCTCGGCTTTTTCGCCGTTTTTCTCCCCTTTGGGAGGGGGGCTTTTGGGGAAAGGGGGGGAAGCTGTGCTGGTGCTGGGAAGTTCTGCGCGGTGTTGCTTTGTTTTGGTTTTGCCCAGGGTCAAACTTCCACAATCAGGAAAACATTGAGTTCCCAGTGATTTGCAATGTCTGCAAACATGAAAATAAATATGCTCTTCCAGAACAACCACACATCTTAAACACGTCTGGGCTGATTCTATGGCTTGACCTCATGGGGCAGCTGGGGATGGGGAAGAGAGTCAGAGGGTAAAAGTGAGAAAACCCATGGGTTGAGATAAAGGCAGTTTAATTAGGAAATTAAAAACTCTACAAATAAGCAAAGCAAACAAGGAATTCATCCTCCACTCCCTGTGGGCAGGCAGGTTCAGCCATACCAGGACAGACAGGCTCCAATACAGTAACAGTGACTTGGGAAGGCAAACACCATCACTCCAAACATCTCTTCTTCCTCCTTCTTCCCCCAGCTTTGTGTGTGAGAATGATGCCATATAGTCTGGAATGTCCCTGGGATCAGTTTGGATCAGTGTTCCCACAACTCCTTCTGCACCCCCAGCTCCTCCCCTGGTGGGGTGAGGAGCAGAAAGGCCTCAACTCTCTGCCAGCTCTGCTCAACAGGAACTAAAACATCCCTGTGTTATCAGGACTGTTTCCAGCACAAATCCAAGCCCCATCCCATACAAGCTACTGGGAGGAAAATTAACTTTACCCCAGCCCAAATCAGCACAACAGGTAAGCAAACTTCAGGGCATTCTGCCTCTGAGCATCCTGGCAGCAGCAATCAGCCATCAAGAATTACCACTCCTACTCCAGCAAATAATTTCCACCAATTAACTCCACAGTACAAGCCTCTTGCTATCAATAAATGACTCTAATTTTAACCCATCTGTTGCACATGAATTCTTCTACTTGAGGAAATACAGCTGAGAGCCATTACAATCTGAGAAAGTTCCCTGACCAAAGAAATGTTAAATTGCTTCAAGTTGCTGGCATTTTATTCTAAATATTTCCTCTTAACATATCAACATAGTAAGAAAAGGATTTTCTTAGCAGGGAAGCAATTTAACAACACCAAGGCTGCCATACATGGCCAGAACAATGACACAAGGATGCCAACACCAGCAAGGACCAGGAGCAGATGTCTAGAGAAGACAGGAAAGCACAGAAACACAGCACCCCCCACTCCCAGCTTCCTGGGGTGTACCTGTCCAGATTTTGACACACATTCCTGCACTGTATGTATCCAGTCATTTTTGGCAGCTCCAATTGGATGCATCTTCAGTACCCCTGCGTTTGAAATCATTTCACCTCCATAACACAAAGTTGTGGTTCACTGAATTTCATGGTTTAATGATGCATTAAAAAATCCCTTGTGCCTTTTTTAAATCCAGCCTTGTAATTTGGACTAATGACCTTTAAAGGCCCCTTCCAACCCAAACTATTCTATGATTGGGAGCATCCTGTGAAATCAATCTTCCTGTAAGAACCTTCACACAACCGTATCTATTCCGCTTCTCAGTCTTTTGACTGTTATAGGCCAGTATCATACATATGCCCATTCCTGTACTTTAGAAGGGCCCTGAAATAGCCTATTCTCATACAGAAAGCTTTTCCCATTTCTGATCATTCTCTATAGTCTTCCTAGCACAATTATAGTGATTTATGAAATGGCATGAATGATACATAAATGCATATTAAAATACAGACCCATATCCAGCACAAGCTGCTATACTTAACTAGAAACTAACTGTAAAGGTGACAAAAACTGTACCTTTGAGACATAATGTGTCCCTGAGTATACCCACACACAGGCCTGAGCATTTGGGATAAAACACCTTGCACTTGGGTACTACCCATTGGTGGCTGTTAATGGCCTGAAGCCCACAGTGCCCACTACCCAGGGAAACAGGCAGAAACACACTCAGCACCATTTTAACACTTGTCAGTGACACAGTAAGACAGTGTCACACTGCCCAGGACCTCTAGTGATACTCAGATTCATCTTTGATTGTTAAAGCTGTTCACCATGTCCCCTCTCACCATCCAGAACAAAAACGGCTGCAAAGGCATGTCCCACCCTCTGCCACATGTGATGGACCCAGTCAGTCTGTCAGGTATGTGAATATTTAAACCAAATTCTAGTACTTCCTCTTCAAGAATATCCCATGCAACACTCTACTCTGCCCTACAAATGACTCCTAACATTCCACTGTAACTCCATAAATGCCCTCCAGCCAGGCAATGATAGGAATTGCTCGGTGCATAACCTGTGTCCAATAACCACTGCCATACCACACTCACTAAATCAACCTCCATCTCCTCCACAGGAATTACAATCACACTGAACCTCTAGTGAATCCAGGCAGAACTTCACTACAGGCCTCTTCTGTGCAAGTGCATTATGAAGTTTCCCTCGGTGCAGAGGAAGTTAAAAACCAAAATTATCTCAATTCAACTGCTGTTAGCTCATCACTAAAACAATGACTGGCCAGTAAGCAGGTTTTTTTCTAAGAAATGCCATGATTCCTGCTTCATTCCTCTGCAAGTTGGCCTGGACTAGCTCAAGAGAGAGAGAGGGGATTTAAGCAGGGAGTGTTTGGTTCAGCCGAAGGATAGAGGTCTGCAGCTCATCCTGCCAATGCCAGGACTGCAGCCAAGTGCAACTAAACAGTCCTATAACATCTATAAAACCAGAAGTAGGAATCACCAGGACGAGGTGGGGGAAGCAAGTGAGAGGTTCTGTGGAGCTTAGTTGCCAGCTGGGCTTAAACCATGATACACAGAGAGAACACTTCAAAAATATGTTTTATAACTCACTCAAAACAAGCTCATCAAGACACTGCAAGGAACATTAAGCCCACCTCAGGCTGCCTTTCCTGCTCAATGCAGTGCTTAAGGCAAAGAATCTTAATTTTGACACCAAACGTAAATCGAAACATCTTGGGTTCACAATTAATTCCAAACCACTTTCCCACCAGGAGTGCATAGTCAAATTCACATTTCAAATATGAGTATTTCTCTATTCAAAATAATGAAGTTGCAGTCCAAGAACCCATCCCAAACCTACACTGTTTTAAATTGCTTCCTCTCTGGTCATAAATCCTGCCTGGCTTCTTACACTAAGGCTATTTGAACCAGGACGTTTCCCAATTCATCTTTCAACCTTTGTACCCCTCCCTTAGCACTTTCCAATACATCAAAAGCAAGCCCTGGGTCCTGCTCTGAAGACCTTCATGCCACTCCTGGTTTGTCGGACCCATTATCCTGTCAAGCACTGCTCTCCCAGACCTGCTCTGCAAATGCAACTTGCACTGGTATCAGAGAGCAGTGCAGGCAGGAGCAGGGATTAGGGGGATGCATCATGTCTGGGAGCCTGGATTACAACTTTAGCTCTGGCCGTGATAAGTTGTGCAACCCCTTTTTACAATCTCCCTGTCTGCAAAATGTTTGGTTTATTTCACCAGCTGAAAAACACTGAAAAATTACTAAACCCCAGAAAACGTGTAGTTAAGAACTCAATGCAAAGAGCAGCCAGGGTTCTTTCCTTGCACATCTCCTTGTTCTTCTTCATTTTTTCTATCCATGTCAAAATTACCAATTTAAAATCCTTCTTACCATGTACCTCTAACTCTACACCAGCAAAATACACTCTATACAGCAAAGTACAACTAAAAAGTACACTCCATACTATTAAGCAGACAGCATACTGGGATTACTGCTTTCACAGAAGGTTTACCCATCAATCCCTAACCTTCTTCTTCCTTCTGTCCTCTCATTTTTCATACACACATTCCGTTTTGCCACATTCTTCACACCGGGTTAACAAGAGCCAACTCAGGATATTTATTAGTCAAGGGATGCTGACACCCTTAATTTAAGTGGTAAACTAATCTTATGGAGCTGATTCATGCTCCAGAAAACTTCTAAGACAAAAGACAATAAATGTACGAGACACACAGACCACAGATTAACAAAATAGTACACGTGAACAGTAAATAAATTATTACACAATAATCAGCTGTTATTAGTAGATTGCATGACAATTTTCAGTGTTTAGCAGACAGCAAAACTGTCATCACGCGTTATTCCCAAGCTAAAGAATCTGGAAACATCCTGTCACTTCTAGTATGTATGGAAGGAACATCTGCCCTCCACACCAATAACTACTCCCCTTGACTTAAGTTTCTTTCCTCACTGGAAGGAAGTCAGGATTATCACTGGAACCTTCACCCTGATAATCCAACCGTTAACTGCACCTTCCTATGTCAGCTCTTCATTTTCTCAATTCCTTCAATTTCTTCATTCCTTTTCAAATTACTGGACCCATTGTTCACACTATCCTGAAATATCTTAAAGAAAGGTTGAGTCCTCTCCTATATGTTCTGAGAATTGTTTTGCCTCCAGTCTCTGTATAAACCCTAGCACACGTGCCCTCCAACAACAAAAACACCCAACTTTACTCACCTTATTTGTATTGTGAAAGGATCTGTTTTGCTGTGTGGTGACTCCATTGGCTTGAATCAACCCTCTACAGAATTTAGACAGCCGGAAGGGGCCAACCTTGTGTCTCTAGTAAAAATGATAAAAGAAGAGAAAAAAATTAAGACACATTGACTTAACTTTACATCAATTAGCCATAGTTTGATTCCAAGACAATTGGTTTTAGCTAATCCTGAAAATCTTTGTATCACAAAACCCACAAATTGATTATCATAACTGTTACAAACAAACTAGCTGTTCATGCCTGATGCTCCACACCACACATTTTCCAGTGTTCCATAGATGTACTGATGGGATGGACTGGTAGAACACTCCACTCAAAAACCAAAGGCTGTCTGCTTTGACTTTCCCACACTACTTTTAGTTATGGTTTTGTATTTTAATAAAGAATAATTGTTTTTCCTGATCTGGCAGACAAACAGACTTTATGCTATTTTTATCTACAACGTTATAGTCCATTTAATTGTCTTTGTAGACAGGACTTGAGAAAACACAAATTACAGGGTAAAAGCTACCACCACAACCGCTGTAACTTCACAGCACATGACTTGTATTACAGAGTTATTGCACAACAAAGAAAACTCTCAACCAGGAGCAAGTGGGCTCCCCAGGAAAGAAGCAGCACCCTGTACAGAATATCCTTCACAGCCTCCCAGCACATCCATCTTAGCAGTACCTTATTTATAAACTAAATCAAAGTAAATATGCCATTCACAGCAGTCATTCCCACACAGGTACTGAATGTACTGGTGGCTCAGAGTGAACCCAACTTCATCAATAACTTCACAACTGCTCATTTCCCTCTCTACTCCAAAGACCATATTCTGCTTGGTATGGACTGTGCTTTAATAATAGAGTTGTGTCATAAAATCACCAGAAATGTTCCTAGAACTGGAAGGTCTTTTCTGAGGAAAGACACTCAAGCCAAAGGGCTTACAGGAAAATTTCTAATTCTGAACATCATGACACAAGCTGTGATATACAAAAGGAAAAGTCAGCCTTTTTTGATAAAGAGTGTTCCAAAAGTGATGAGTTCACTGTATTGCTGAAGTATCAAGACAACTCTAGAAGTCACTGCTGTAAAAAGGATGAGCTCCGATTTCCTTAGCAATGGAAACTCATTCCATTTTTTTTTTACACACTTTAACACGCTGTGATATCCTACCTGGAAAATACTGCAGAGCATCCGTCTACACTGGCCTGGGACTGCAGCGGTCTGGAGCAATCCACTGCATCCTGCTATCCATTGAGTTACTCCAGTCTGGCAGCTCTGCAACAGGGACAGGAGCAGTGAAGAAAAGGACCCAAATATGCAGAAACAGTTTAACTGTCCTTCTGTTTCCATAGGTTTTATTCATTCATACAACAAGAACAACATGGAGCTCTGTCGGGGAAGGTTAGGTTAGATCTCAGGAAAAGGTTCTTCCCTCCGAGGGTGGTCGGGCACTGACCAGGCTCCCCAGGGCAGCGGGCACGGCCCCAAGGCTGCCAGAGCTCCAGGAGGGTTTGGACAACACTCTGAGGGACAGGGTGGGATTGCTGGGGTGTCTGTGCAGGGCCAGCAGTTGGACTCAGTGATCCTTGTGGGTCCCTTCCAACTCAGGATATTCTAACAATCCTCAGATTCAACTCCCAACTTGTGCTTGACAGGAGTATAAATTTTGATTATAAAAATATTTTGCCTTCCAGTACAAGTATCCAACCCAAGTTTGATGGCAAAAACAGATGAGAGTAAGGAAATGGTGGGCTGCCTACATCGCAAAACCACACCACCATTTTTCTGTCTATACGATAAATTCAAATGCTTGAGAAGCATTCTTCAGTTGACAGAGTGAGCTCCAAAAAGCCCTCATCCAACTCGCAGCTTTTATGCATCTTTGCCTTACTTTACTCAGGCACGGCTAAGAATTTTAGTATTTCAAAAGCACATATTGTCTCAATAAATTTCAGTGAAGACAATTATTTCCTCTTATGAAAATGTCAGTAATATGGAAAAGAGATGGGGTTTTCTTTGCATCTTTCATTTTCTGCAATATTCAAGTTAGTACAATATCTGCCTTCCTCATACATGCACTACATTAATACTGGAAATAAGGTATGTATTATTAGAATGGATATGCCTTTTTCTAATAAAAATAGTTTCATTTTCAAATGGCCACAAAGATGATTAAGAGACTAAAGCATCTAACATGAGCTTTGACACAAGAAGACCTGAGGAAAATCTTATCAATTTGTATCACTCCCTGGTGGGATGGGCAGTCAGACTCTCCTCAGTGGTGCCCAGTGAAAGGACAACCATGAGACCAGCAGATGTGCCCAGAGATTCAGAGGAAAAGACCCAAAACCACCCGAGTTCCTGTTACCTGCACCATCACTGCTGTCCCTCAGGTGCAGTGATCATCTCACAGGTTGACCCTCAACACCCCACAGAGCTGCACTTTGAATCCATACAAGGAACTGATGTGGGTTTTTAAAAACTTTGAGGAGAGAAGTGCTCTACCATAACAAATGTGATTAGTGTTCACTGCCACTACACCTTTCCACTTCTACTGGAGAAAGATGACGCAGTTTCTGCTCTTTCAACCTACCATCACCGCCCAGTAAGTGAAATTATGAAAATTATACATTTCTATCCAAAAAACCATTTCAGTTGAGCACTGCAAAGTACTTCTTGGGGTAACCCAGTGCTCTGACGAACAGTTGACCAAACACTTCAGTAAGAATGAAGACATCATTTTTTATAAATAATTATTACAAGAGTCTAAGGATCTGACAGAACTTTTTTGTGGTTTTTTCTCTGTAATAATATGAAAAACACGCCCAGCTTGAAATATGGCTTACAGCTTGAACATACTGGAGTTTATAGCGGTTGAAAAGCATAACTGCAACAAAACTGGACAGAGACATATGAAAACATAAAATAAGCACATGCACACTTAAAAGCTGAGATGTGATAAACAATCCAGTAATAAATAAAATGGACACCAGCAGAAAGCAGGGAAGACGAAGGGCTAAGGAATTTTCTCTAGGCCAGCATCACTGTTTGCAGAACACAACCTTCCTTTCAAATTACATGTGATACTTTTGCTTGGCTTAGAGAAAAAGTACAAAGCCTAAACTGAACAGGATTACTTGGGGACAGTCTGTAGACAGCTGCCTTGTCATGACAGAGATGGAAGAATATCACTGTGGTCTTCTAAATCCTCTTAGCAACCACTAGGAAAGTCTTAGGTAGCCAACAAGCTCTTTATCAAGATTTCTGAGGAAAAAACCAGCTTTACCCTAATGGCAGTATTAACAAGCAGAGCTGAAATGTCTGGGCGATCATCAGGACTCTATCAGACACCAGGAGCTCCAAAGAAGGCTTGAAGTCAGACAACAAAAAGAAATTTCCTTATTTCCAGTAGAAAGAAGAGACACAGGAAGTCTGAAGATTTACTTTCCTGTAAGTAGGCAACCACTAAATTCTAATGCAGCAACAGGTGCCAGGAAATGCCAGGGATGAGCAGTGCTTGAGCTGAAGTGCAGTGCACTTCAGATCACAAAATGGCAACTAACTACACCTCCTCCTCTCAATAGAGAAATCTGTTCAGGCAGAAAAATCAAATCAGCTTACTTTGCCACAAGAAATGCCAGCAGCAGCTGGGTGAGGAGCTGCCCAGGGATGGGTATGCCCAGGAGGCAAGTCCTTCCCCTTCAGAAGCAGGTTTTTGATGCAAACCCTGCCCTCGGGGAGCAGCTCCACTACCAGCTGAACCCAGCTGCTGCTTTGATGCTTCCCCACTGATCTCCCTGCTCCCCTCCTGCCTGGCTTCCCCCTCCCTGTCTGCTGGCCATTGCTTCTTTAATGCTTTAAAACCCCACAAAACTATTTTTCATGTTGCCACTGTTCTGCTCCTCCAGAATTTGGATCATAGGGGCCATGAAAAATGCTGAAGGAGGCAACTGCAGTCAACAGAACAAGGACAGGAGAATGGAAAAAGGGCAGGAATGGGAGGAGAAAGCAGGAACTCAAGCTCGCTCTATTTCAGCTGCCCTTGGACAGGTTTGTGCTTGGCTGCTTTCACCTTGTGAGTGGAAAGGACAGGGCTCAGGTGCCGGTGAAAACCACACCCTGAGCCACTGGCTCCCAGAACCTGGTGGATTAATCTCAAAAGTAGATATTGCCCTCTGGTCAAAGGCCTTTTCTGTTCCTGGGAAATCTGTCCCCACTTGGCAGTGTTGGCCATCCCTGTATTTGTTTGGTGGCATAAGATCAGACTCAGGTACAAAATTCCCTCTTCTAGACTATATGAAGATGAACTCTGTTGCAGAGACTTTAAAGGCTAGTAGAAAGAAAAATGCACAGAAATGCATAGGAAAGAAAAAAAGAGTGGGGTGATTAGAAACCCACTTATTCATAGGAACCCGAACGCTTCCAACTTGAATCACTAGGGTTGGAAAAACCCTCTCAGATCACTGAGTCCAACCATTAACCCAGCACAGCCGGGTCTGCCACTAAGCCATGTCCAGAAGTGCCACATCCACCTGGCATCTGAACACTTCCAGGGCTGGTGACTTCACCACTGCCCTGGGCAGCTGTGCCGGTGCCTGACCAGTAACACAGGAACGGGAATCTTTACACTATGGTCGGTGTCAAACACCTCTGAAATGGGAAGGGAAACTCGAACAAGGGCAATACCTCCCCCACAGGAAACACACTGAGCCTGGAGGAGCCCCGCACTGAGACACGTGTCTCCAGACCCAGCCAAGAGCCCAAACACTCACGCAACAGAATCTCGGAAGGAATTAGGTTGGAAAAGACCTCTGAGATGATCGAGTCCAACCTACGACCCAACACCATCATGTCAATTAGACCATGGCACTGAGTGCCGTGTCCAGTGTTTCCTTAAACGCTTCCAGGGACAGTGACTCCACCACCTCCCTGGGCAGTCCATCCCAATGTCTCATCACCCTTTCTGTGAAGAAATTCCTCCTGATGTCCCACCTGCCCCTGCCCTGGCCCAGCCTGAGGCCGTTCCCTCTCCTCCTGTCCCTGTTCCCTGGAGCAGAGCCCGACCCGTCCCCGGCTCCCCCCTTCTGTCAGGGAGTTGCAGAGCCAGAAGGTCCCCTCTGAGCCTGCTTTTCTCCAGGCTGAGCCCCCCCAGCTCCCT
Source organism: Grallaria varia (assembly GCA_013396735.1). Classification (NCBI taxonomy): domain Eukaryota; kingdom Metazoa; phylum Chordata; class Aves; order Passeriformes; family Formicariidae; genus Grallaria; species Grallaria varia. Next base: position 63,083 of record VWZG01005817.1, on the reverse strand, counting down.
CAGCCGCTCCTGCTGCTCCAGCCCCTTCCCAGCTCCGTTCCCTTCCCTGGACACGCTCCAGCCCCTCAGCAACCCCCCAGCAAACACAAACTCTGCGGGGAGAGCTCGACCCGCTGCTTCACCAGACACCCCTGCGGGGCTGAGGGGCCGCCCCGCTGACACCGCTGGGGTGAGCAGGGACAACCCCTGCCCCTCACGGCGCTTGTCCCCTCGGGGCCAGCGCTCCCCCCCTCCTTCCCTCTCTCCTTTCCTCCCTCACCAGGGCCCGCGCCAGCGCCGCCATCGGTCCCCGGCGCCG
>VWZG01005817.1:37215-62189 GCA_013396735.1 Grallaria varia | reverse complement strand
TGAGGGTGCGGAATGAGGCAAGGGCGGCGTGAGGGCGGGGAATGGGGGAACGGCGGTGTGAGGGAGGAATGGCGGTGTGAGGGCAGGAATAGCGGGATGGTGGGAATGGCTGGGATGGGGGAATGGCAGTGTGAGGGTGAGGAATAGGGCAATGGGTGTGTGAGGGCAGGAATAGCAGGATGGTGGGAACAGCAGGGATGGCGGTGCGAGGGTGGGGAATGGGAGAATGGCAGGATGGTGGGAACAGTGTGGATGGAGGAATGGCAGTGTGAAGGTGGGGAATGGGGCAATGGCGGTGTGAGAGTGGGAATGGCGGGATGGCAGGAACAGCGGGGATGGCGGTGTGAGGGCAGGAATGGGGCAATGGCAGTGTGAGGGCGGGAATGGGGCAATGTCGGGATGGCAGTGTGAGGGGAGTGTGCTGTTCTTCACAAAACCGGGTTCACTACCCGCTGTGCAACAAGCCAATAACGAGGCGCTGGAGAGAGTAGGGATGTAACTGTGCCTCCATGGCCTCTCCTCAGTGTTTTAAGTGCAGGTTATAGACTACCCGTGGGAGCTGGGTGTTAAGGAAATTTCCCATTCTGGCTGCCCTGGAGCCTCCCCGGCAGTCATGCTCCCAAAGGCAGAGACTCTCCCTGCTGGGACCGCAGCCCAACGGGCCTTGCTCAGCCCCACACACCTCACCCACAGACGAGGTTTCCTATGGCAGAGTCTCAGATGTCTCGTTCCCTAAAGCAATTTATTGATGGTGCAAGTAACACAAACAGCTCGAGCTGGTGCCTCCAAGGAGCACCCTCAACCAAGGAACCCTTAGGCTTTTATACCCTCATGGTCTACCTGTGTAAGTCTCACTTTTCCCCCCAGGTGTTTGGCTCCTGCTGCCCCGCGTGTGCCCGCTCACTGCCCTCACCAGTCTTCATCTCCTTTGTTATCCAAAAGGTCAGCAATTCCCAGCTCCTGCTGTATCTCTCAGTTCGCAGACTCCTGTTTTGGGCTCTCACCCCAAGTTCAGGCTGTATCTCAATCTGCAACTTGCAAGCTGAGCTACCAGGACCAAATGTATTCCTCAACATTAAAGACCAGCAACAGCTTTCTTACCTGTGACATTTTGTGTAGGAGATTCCCTGGACATATCCAGTTTTGGAACTCGGCTCCAAGTTGCAGAGGTTGCATCCAGAAAACTAATCAAAGCAACTTTCCTTGGGAAGGGAAACACTTATTCCTCCTGCAGATGATCATCTGCCCTATGGAGGTAATGTCCAGCAAGACCTTTCTGTCCTGGCACCTTTTGTGTGTGAGCAATTCTCAGATGTATGAAATACTTGAGGTGGTATCATAAATTTTGGTGGTGGGACCCTCAATGGGAATGACAGTGCTTTTCCATGGGAAGGACAGCATCTAGCCCCAGTGTTTCAGGTGCAGGTAATGGGCTGCCCTGGGGGAGGTGAAGGTCAGCAAGACGTTTCTCTCTTGGAACCTTTTGTTTTATAGCAGTCCCTGGGTGTATTCAATATTGGAGCTTGGCTGCTGATGCTGGAATTGAGGGCGTGAATGTGACTGACACTACCTTTCCTTGAGAAAGGAAGCACCTAGTCCTATTCTTGGAGTTGCATATGATCATCTGCCCAGTGAAAGTAAAGGTCAGTAAGTTTATTTATTTCAGAGTTGCGCAAGCCTGGGTGCTGGGTGCGATTCTACAGGTCCCGTGTGCCCCACCAGACTTTTTGCAGCATTATTTATACTCAGGAATTCAGAGTTAGTAACTTCCCAAGTACAGCCCTTCTGTTAGGACCTGTTAGTCATTTCCATACAAGTGACATAACTCAGAGTTCTTTTTGACCTGCAGGTGTGATTTTTAGTATTATAATGAATATAGTTCAGCTGCAGGATACATGGACCTTGAGTATTGTCACAGAATCACAGAATATGCTGAATTGGAAGGGACCCACAAGGATCATCGAGTCCAACCCTCAGCCCTGCACAGGACCATTCCCAGGAGTCACACCCTGTGCCCCAGAGGATCATCCAAAGACTCCTGGAGCTCTGTCAGCCTTGGTGCTGTGCCCACTGCCCTGGGCAGCCTGGGCAGTGCCTGACCACCCTCAGGGAAGAACCTTTCCCTGAGATCCAACCTAACCCTGCCCTGACACAACTCCAGGCCATTCCCTGGTCCCTGTCCCTGGTCCCCCCAGAGCAGAGATCAGTGCCTGCCCCTCCTCTGCCCCTCCCGAGGAAGTTGGACCTGCACTGAGGTGTCCCCTCAGTCTCCTCGAGCTGGACACACCAAGTGCCCTCAGTGTCCTCACCTGCTTCCCCCATCCCCGTGTCCCTCCTTTGGTTACTCTCTAATGACTCCATCTCTTCCTTCCATTGTGTCACCCCAAACTGCCCCAATGTCACAGTTGTGGCCGCCCCAGTGCAGAGCAGGGCAGGACAATCCCCTCCCTTGCCCCACCGGTGATGCTGGGCCTGATGCCCCCCAGGACAAGGATGTCCCTCCCGGCTGCCAGGGCACTGCTGCCTTGTGGCCAAGTGGCCCCTGACCAGGACCCCCAGGCACTGCTTTCCTGGCACTGCTTTCCAGCATCTCATTCCCAGTCTGTCCATCCATCTGGGGTATCCCCATCCCAGGGGCAGAATCCAGCACTTGCCCTTGTTGAACTTCCCATGGTTGGTGATTCCCAGCCCTGTGACCTGTCCAGGTGTCTCTGCAGGGCCTCCCTGCCCTCGAGGGACTCAACAGCTCCTCCCAGTTTGGGGACATTTGTAGATTCGTTCAGTGTCCCTTCCATTGCTGCGTCCAAGTCCCTGATGGAGATGCTGAAGAGCACAAGGCCCGAGATGGAGCCCTGTGGAACCCCACTGGTGACAGGTGGCCAGTCTGATGTCACCCCAGTCACTGTCACCCTCTGTGCCCAACCCCGGAGCCAATTGCTCACCCACCACAGGGTGTTGATCCAGTTGTGGGCTGGACAGCTTGTCCAGAAGGATCCTGAGAGACAGGATTGAAAGCTTTACTGAAGTCCAAAAAGATCACATTAACTGGTTTCCCTTTATCGACCAGGTGGGCTACCTTGTCATGGAAGTGAGAAATGTATTTTTAGATATACATCAACATCTTGGTTAACTACATTCCTAAAGCTTGTTAGTTCCAGGTTGTCCATCACAAGGGGATGCTCCTGCTGCCTGTTCCACTGATCAGGTTTCCTTTCTTGCTCATTAGGCTTGTAAGTATACAAAGACTTCAGAAAGAACATCCTGACTTAAGATAATCTTGACATATTCCACATTTTGCAACAGCAGGTGAGGCTCCAGGCCATGCTGGGGCTCAGTTCAGAAGGGGTGAGGGTGGCAGGTCTGTGCCAGTCCGCTGCTGTCAGCCCCGTCTGCAGGGGTGGCAACTCTGCCTGTGCTGAGGGGCAGCAGAGAGAGCAGCATGGAAGCAGCTGTAGTTCCTCTGGCTGAGGTTGGTCAGGCCATCCTGGCTGCCCCAAGCATCAGTGTGAGCCTGCACAGGTGCCAGTGCTGGGATAGCACCAGGAGAACACAGCAGAGCCCCTCACCCAGAGCCCCTCCGAGCTTCCAGGAGCCATCCCAGCTGTCCTTGCTGCGTGTTCCCTGCTCTGGGCTGCTGCTGGCACTGGCTTTCATGAGGCTGCAGAGTGAGCCTGAGCAGCGACCCGATGGGGTGAACAGAGCTGGCTTATTTTGCCAGGTTAGACTGAATCTGGATCACATCCACATCACCTCACAAACACCAATGTTGGTGCAGATGTGAGTGGCAGCAGCTGGGGCAGGGAGTGAGGCTGCACTCCCGGCAGCAGTGCTGGCTTAGAGGGCTTGGGGAATTATAATATTCTCCTCCTCTCTTTCCCAGCATGTTAACTGGGATGTCAGCTTCTCAAGAGGGCAATAGCAGCAGCTTTAATGGCCCTGAAACTCCACAGTAGTCCTTAAAAATCTTTCATATGTTCTTAAATGTCAGGTCTCAAGGGGCCAATGGAATCACCTGCCTGGACTTCCTTTCCACAGGCATCCCACATCCCTGTGCCTGCAGCCGGTCTTTCCCGATATGTTCTGACTCACCACAGCTATCTGCTGAAAGGGCTTTAACTGTGTCCGACAACATGTTTTGTGAACAAGTTGTTCTGACGTGTGGCTGGATGTTGAACAATGCAAGGAACTGTGGATCTCTGTCAGGGAAATGCTACATTTCATTTCAGTTTTGTGCCTGCAGCGAATTCCAGGCAGGAAGGTTAAAGCTATTTCTGCTGCTTCCTATTTGCTAAGCCGTCTTCTGTGTGTTAGACTCAAAGCAATATTAAATACTGCTGTTAACAGCACATTTTTTATGAGAAGGTGATGGAGGAGAATGATTACACTTTTCTGGATACTCTTTGCCATTAATGAGTTACAAGTCATTAAAGGTGACAAATCTCAAGAAACCCTACAGTGTGTAGTTGTGCAGAGAAAAGGCTCTTGGCACCAGCAGAGTCTCTCAGTGGAGTGATGTGGTCTGCGCATCACAACAGACACTTTCTAACTCAGACCTGTGTGATAAATACACTCACCTGGCTTTGTGTTAGTCCTACATAATGATGCACAGGAGGATTCTGACGCATTTCAGTTGGAGAAAGTTACTGTCACTCCTTAGATTCCTCTGCCTGTCACTGTTCCATCATTCTCCATGTAGCACTAAACACTTTCCCTGTCAGTGTGGCTGGACACATCTGCCCCAGGGCACAGGACAGCACAGCAGCACACTGCCTTGGATGTGATGTGGAGCCTGAAGAATTGCCTGTGGACCTGAGTTTCAATTTCAACTCTTAAGGGATTGCCTCAGTCAGAGCTCTGGCATTTTATTGTCCTTTAAGTACATTTCTGCTGTCCTTAAGTTCCTCCACTCAGCTCTGCTTAGTGGGCAGCTCCATGGCTGCATGTGTCTTACCTCAGTGATAAGGAATCTTCGGTGTGGAACTGCTCCTGGGAGAACATCTTAACCAGCAACAAGCAGCCCCAGAGACTGGGCAGCAGAGTTCCTGGCTGGCTGCTGGTGTCCTGTCATCTGAAGCCACTAAAGTGGCACAGAAATTTGCTGTCACATATGTGCTGAAACATGTTGGGGAACATCAACAATAGCCTCAGGTGTGTAGGCAACCAGGTAGCTGAACAGGAAAGAAGGATCAGAAAGGCTATGATGATATTTAATGTATATAATGAATTACAAGTTTCTCATTATTTTTAATAATAGTTAATTTATTAATAAAGTATATATAATGGGCTTCCTGATTTGGCCTCAATCCCATCTTTTCCCTTACTTGCAGGCCTGGCTTTGAGTTTACCATTCCAAGAGGCTGGAGGGAGCAGCTGTTACAGGGAGGAGAAAAGGCGCCACAAACTAAGGGTTGAGACAAAGCAGTCTGGAGGAGTTTAAGGGAAGAAGAAATGGAAAACAAAGGGGGACAGAAGAACATCCTTCCCTGAAAGTGCTAAAACATGCTGGAGAACAGTAGTGGTGGGGCTGGAGGTGTGTGCACATGGAGAATGAGAGAGGAGACCGGTGCATGGACACAGCAACAAGCACAGTCTGGGAGTTTGGGGGAGGGCAGAGGCACAGAAGGGAACGAGTGGGGAGTTCCAGAATCCTATTGGTAGCATAAACATTGAAGCCGGAAGCTGCAGGTTAAATCTTTCCTGAATTTTCCACTTTTCAGGCTTCAGACACAGGCACCTTTATGATGTCTTCTGGTATTTTTCACTTGCTACAATTCCTTCTCTCCTGCAGGGATGATGTTCTGTGCAGACAACTCTGCAGTCAGACCCTCTGAGTCTAACTCACCAGGGAACCAATTTTCTGTGCGTTTTCTTAATTTGTGTATTTCTGTCCACTTTCGAAAGCCTTGCCATACACTGCACAGAGATCCTTGGGCTGTTGCGGTCCTAAGATTATGGATTTACCCTCTCCCAGGCTGGTTCGGTGGTCATTAACTTTTAAACAAAGGTGTTTATATACTTGATCTTCCAGTCCTCATCAGTACATAATTTTTTTTCAAATGTTATCATAGTACATGCTTTTCCTGTTTTCACATGGAAAAGCAGGCAGATCATTCTTATGTAGGCCTGTGCTTTTATATTTGAAAATATAACTACACAGGTTAATCAACCATCTTGAATTATTCTAAATATATAAAGTCTCATAACAGCCTCTCTTCCTTCTGAAAAACAAACACAGCTTTAGGCCAGGGCAAAAGTACAAATCTTTCAACTTCAATCTTTTCTCTGCTCAGTCTCAAATTCTTAAGTGCAGATTTAAAATTTTATTCATTTTCCTTATTAACCACCTGGTCCTGCTTCTGCGGAAGAAAAGTCAAAGGAGTCTCATGATCATATGAGGAAAGAGGATTGTCCATGTTACCTGTGAAAAGCAGGGCTGAAGCATTCCAGCTAACCAGAGGGAAAACAGTACGTATGGGTATTCCAAGACATTCTGGAGATCATGATAAAGAGAAACCCAACTGAAAAAAACTCTGTTCAGGTCCAGCAGGTCTTATTAACTCTGGTTCTGTGCCAATAGAAGAGGAGTGCCAGCTGGCCCCCTCAGCTGTGTGAGTGTCTTTCCCAGTGCTCCAGGTTCTGAAAGGGCCTTGTATGTACCAGCGGAGCCAGTGCGGGTCTGGCACTGCATCCTGTCTCATGCACTCCATTAGGACTTGAAGCGTAGATCAGTGATAACATATACCTTGGAGCCCTGGTATATGTGGATTGACTTCTTCCAGAGCTTTCTTGGATGTCTGTGCACTGCTCTTAGCAGAACTCTGAGTTCCAGCATTGTGGTGAGGGGCCATCTGACCACATGGGGAAATCCGGGGTTGCTGGATTCCTACCTCTGGCTGGAGCTGAAGCAAAAGGGCATTTCTAAGGTTGAACTGGTAGTTCATAAGGACTTTGACCAATTTTGCTTTTGCAAAATTTTTCTCATTTTCATGCAGAGTAAATCTGGACACTCTGAGACTGAGTCCAGCCTTCGGAAGACATTTCAAGCTAAAAAAGGACTTTTTATGGAAGGTAATTATATTTTAGCAACCCAAAGATGCTTAGTCCTTCCCATAAGATTCAGTTTAAGGTGTCAATGCGCGTACATTTTTCTATTGCCATTTCCCAGGATAAATGCTGTTTAAAAATATGAAATGAAGATATATTTTGCAATAAAAGTACAATCCTTACAATGCATTTTGGACCTTGAAAAGTTTGGCAAGTATGGAGATCAATTCCCTGATCTGGAATTCCTTGGCTAGGGGTGCAAAGCGGTCCTTGCTCTGGTCTCCAGCAGGGAGTTGCCCCTCTCCTGCACCACTGCTGCAAGAGGAAAAGCAGACATGAAGCAGAACAGGCTACTCAGTGCTGCACCTCACCGAGTTTGGTGAAGCCTGGCAAGCACAACCTGTACTCCATGGCTGAACTGTTCAGAGGGTGTAGAAATAGGACCTGATTACTTTTTCCAAGCTTCTATATCCTAGTGGCTGCTGCTACTGTTAAATATGATAAACTCCTATTTGTTCCCGTTAGCTGGCCATCAATACTCCCTGTTTGCCGGGGCAAGCCCAGGACGTTCCCCTCCCCACCTGTCAAACCTGGAGTGTGCTTTGGCACCCTTCCACCAGAGCCTCAATGACTTGAGCAGACCGCTCCAGAAACAAGACATCCCAGTACTTAAACCACCTCTGTTTCATGAGCTTTTCTTCCCATCTGTCTGCTTTTTGAAGAAGAAAGTGTTTGCTGGTCAGAGAGGTTTTCCACTTGTGCCTCCTTCAGCTTTCCATTACCGCTCCGAGGTTATATGGGGTGCAGGGCTATACACTATACTGTACTATATGTAGAGGTGTTCAGACTTAATTTATTCCCTTCTCCTGGATAAAGATTATTGCAGCTGTGTGTTTTGGAAAACTATCAATGAAGGGAGTTCAGCTCATACAACACACTTTCAATAGGGTACTGTACTCTATATTTCCAGGTTCTGTTTTAATTACACTTGCATATTACCGTGGAGGAAGCTGAAATCTGGAAAATGTTTTCTCATATACCATGTCTTAAACCTTCCTGACCTTCTGTTTTATACCAAGTACTTTTATGTTTGTGATGAAAACCATATAATATGGGGCAAGGTCTGGGTATCCAGGATAATCTACCAGGGACACGCTGTCACCACCCCCAGAAAAGACTGAGCACTTCTCACTGAGAAATGTCCCCATCATCCTTCACCCCACTACCTTGCAGCAGTCAATCCTTCTTCCCTCTCTTCAACAAGAGCCACCAGACATGGCCCCGTGCTGTGAATAAGGCATGTGGTAGCCCTGTCCTGGGGCAGTGAGAGACTCCTGCTGCTCCAAAGGATCTTGTGGGACCGAGATACAGGATTCCAGCAGTGCACTCCCACAGCTTCCTGGAGACTGGTGAGCCCAGGAGCACTTGGGGTGCCTGCAGGGCTCCTGCCAGGGCAGGGGAGCGAGCTCTGCTCTGGAGTGTCTGGACTGGCTGCACTGGGCACCACGGGGAAAAATAACCAGCCCAGTGTTCAGAATTAAAACCCCCTCAAGACAGCTGGCACGGTGCAGGGGGAGCAAGGAACTCGGACATGGCATGTGCCTTCTGGCAGGAATAAGCAGCTACAAGCAGGTTACAAGCAGGCTGCAAGCAGGTTACAAGCAGGTTACAGAGGTGCCCTATGGACTCACAGCAAGAGGTGCAAACCTCTGTCAGCAATCCACAAGCACGTGCTTCTCAGGGCTCACAGCAGAACAAAACCTGTAGGAGTCAGGTGTCTGGTCCAGAGCAGCTTTCAAATAACCTTTATATCCATGCCAGAGAGAGCACATCTTGGTCTTCCTTTCCTCGGGATGTCTGAGGATGTCCTGGTACAAAAGGTTTAAGTGAATATGTGTGAGCAGCAGAGGGTCTGTCAGTCCCCCACCCACCTCCTGAAAGCCAGCACTTCAGCATTCCAGAAGTACCAGATTGCTGCCAGTGTTCTTCTGTTATGGCTTCCAGCACTTCAGCATTCCAGAAGTACCAGATTGCTGCCAGTGTCCTTCTGTTATGACTTCTTGAGGAGCTCGCTCCTCCTGGAGGCATGACATGGTGGGGAGCCCTTCAGTCTGGGGCACTGGGCTCTGCTCTGGAGCCTGACACTGTCAAGGCTCCTGAAGTTCCACCTTTACTTGTCTCAATGCCTCACCCTAAAAACCAAAGTAACTTTTGCTTCAAAGTGAGTAACAGGAATTACATAAATCTGGTCAAGCAGGGACTTTTTAGTGGCACTAAATCACTTTTTAAATCGGCTGTAAACAAGGATTTTCAGCTATGAGGAAAGAACTTATAAAAATGGAGAGTTTTTCATTAGAAAACAGTGATTATGGAAAAGCAGGGTTGGTCATCATAGAAGGCTGAGTCTGAACTCCTAATGTGATGCTGGAGCTGAGAGGGAAAGCTCATCCCCAGACTATAAAGGTCAAAGTCCTATAAAAGTAGAAAGTAGTGCCTCTGTGGCATTGATGAGACTGTTGCTGCAAAATTGAGTGAATCCTGGTGTTTACATACTGTAAGTATTTGGAGAAGTGAGAGACTAAAGAAAAAAAACCCAAAAAGAAAAATTCTGGCAAGGAAGGTGCACAGCAAAAGCAGGACGAAGTCGATCAATGTCTTCCACAGAAAACAAGAGAAAAAAATTCATTGCGGTCTGCACAGGTAGAACATTGCCCATGGGAGTAAGGTTTTCATGTAGCAGACAAAGAAGCCAATTCAGTAATTCAAAGTGGAAATTGGACAGTAGGTAGAAATAGCCACTTATTAATAAATGAAGTGCTAATATTCCCAAAATTAGCTTAGAGCTGAATGTGGTGAGCTTTTTAAAACTTTTGGTCTTTAAATCACTCCTGGATCTCTCGTTCCAAATACATAATGCCCAGCTATGACATAGCGTCATTTAATTCCAAGGAACTTTAAAAATAGGCTTAAAAAAAAAAATAGATGGGGAAACAGAGACCACATTAGACAGCCGTGCTCTTCTAACAGGACAGTGGCCAACTGGTCCTACTGGTTTGAGCCAGAAGGTGCCACTGTATTTGTTCAGGTTTTGGGGCTTCATACGGAACATAAGAATGGTTTTGCCAAGTCAGACCATGGATCCCATGGAGCCCATCTCCTATTGGGAACAGCAGATCCCTGCAGAGAGAATAAGGACAGGACAAATGTTCAGCAACATTTTCTTGGCACAGCTTCTGAGTTTCCAGCTACCACAGGATCAGAAAGTCCCATGGCCTCATGGTCAGCAGCTTTTGATGGATTTTTCTTCCATTTTTTAAAACATACGTGTATTTTAGTGTCCCAGCCAGGGTATGCTTGGGAATTCTGCGGCTGGGCTACCCCGGGGCATCAGTGTCTTACTGCTTCCTTGAAACCTGCCCTGAACTGCCATCATTTGGTGCACTGTGGTTCTTGCTCAGGAGAAAACTTGCAGTTCACATTCTTACCCCTCCTCACTTTTCCTTCTTGCCCCAGTCACCTCTCAGTGAAGAGGTCCAGTCTAATCACTGCTCTCACAGAAGCTGTTCCAGTCCTTCTTACTGTCTTCCTGCAGCTCTGCTGGATCCCAGAGTGTTTGAGTTGTGCCAATCCATGCAGTGCCTGCTTATTGCCTCCTCATTTGTTCTCTGTTTCTCTCCCAGTCATTCCTAAACTTGTGTTTGCTTCCCTGATTGCAGTAAAAACGGAGCTGACACTTCAGGGACTCAGATTTTTTTGCCTGGGGTAAGCAAGGCTCATCAGGCCAAATGATTCTCCTTGTTTCTCCCACCCTTATGGCCTGCTAATTAAACTGCCATCCTTCAACCACGTTGGGAGATTCAGTATCAACAGACCCATATTTTGCTTATAATTGCCAGGTCAGCACAGTCACCCTTTATAGTACAGAATTAAATTCCTTTTCTCCTGAGCCTCCCAAACCTCTGGAATTTCCCCAGAATTCCAAGATTTATTAAAAATCAGTAGGCTTATTGGTGCAGGTTAAATGTTTTAAAACTCTGACAACACCAGCACATGCTCCTCATCACATTCTTATCTTACTGGCATGGGCAATATTTCATTACTGTAGCAAGAAGTGAATTATTTCTTATGGCTTTTTCTCTTACCAAAAGCATTATAATGTTTTGGGAGACAGATAGCTTTGCCTGTGTTTTGAGATAAAGAGCAGGTTGTTTTTCTAGCGTTCCAAAGAATCAATTTCTGTTTTAAATTTTTATACCACACAGAGATTAAATCTTATATTTTCTGGAGCTTACTGATCAAATGTTATTATGCTGCTGCTAGTCACTCAAGTCCTTTCTTTCTCCCCCTCTCCACACTTTGTGTTTCTTGCCTGTAGGACTCATCCAGCAGCTGTTCTCACAACAGCTCCTCCACCACAAGGCTGTTTGTAAACCCACTGTTTCCTGAGGGCCCAGCAGCAAAAGGAGCCAGTCAGAGATATTAAGCTCTTAGAGAGTGTCCAAAGGAGTGTTCAGTTGGAGAAGAGGAGACTCAGAGATCTCATTGCAGGTCCACCTTCCTCGGAGGGGCAGAGGAGGGGCAGGCACTGATCTCTGCTCTGGGGGGACCAGGGACAGGGACCAGGGAATGGCCTGGAGTTGTGTCAGGGCAGGGTTAGGATGGAGATTAAAAAGAGGTTCTTTCCCCAGAGGGTGGTGGGCACTGCCCAGGCTCCCCAGGGCAGTGGGCACAGCACCAAGGCTGCCAGAGCTCCAGGAGTGTTTGGATGATCTTCTTGGGCACAGGGTGTGACTCTTGGGGATGGGCCTGTGCAGGACTGAGGAGCTGGACTTGCTGATCCTTGTGGGTCACTGTAGTGGGTTGACCCTGGCCAGATTCCAGGGACCCACTAAATCTGCTCTATCATCCTCCCTCTGCAACTAGACAGTGGAGAGAGGTGAAGATAAGAGCTGGGAGAGGTTACTTACTGAATATCTTCACAGGCAAAACAGACTCAAAGTGGGATACTACTTCAATTTATTACTAACAGGATAAGAGCCAAAGAGTGAGAAATAAAACAGTCTGAAAAACACAAACACACCTTCCCCCCACCCCTCCTTCCGTCCATGGGGGTTGCAGTCAGTTGTTTCTGCTGCTTGCAATGTGAGTCCACCCCTCGGGGTTATTCCTGCATGGATCCAGGGGCGTCTCCGCACTAAATGGTCCTCCCTGGGCTGCAAGGGGACAATCTGCCCCACCATGGTCCTCACCACGGGCTACAGGGGACCACAGCTCTGAGTCCTTCCCCTGGTCTGTGGGGTCCCTCCTCCCCCTGCTTCTGGACCGACCTTGGTGTCTGCATTGTTATCCCATATTCCTACTCCCTGGAATTTCTCCTGCCTAACACTCCTTTATTCTTAAATATGTTATCATAGAAGCCTCTATTCTCACATACGTTATCCCAGAGGCGTTACTGTGATCTCTAGTTGGCTCAGCCCTGGCCAGCAGCAGGATGTCCCTCCTGGAGCCGACTGTCATTGGCTTCATAGGACAGGGAAAGCTTCTGGCACCTTCCAAAGAAGCCACCCTTGTAGCCTCCCCGCTACTAAAATTCAGCTACAGAAACCCAGGACAGACCCTTCCAGCTCAGCGTGTTCAGTGATCCTGTGAAATATGGCAGCATTTAGCAAAAGTCCTTTCTCCAGGTCAGATCAGCTGCCCCCCAAAGGGCATGCAGAGGTAGGTGTGTGTCTCAGCCCTCCTTCACAAGCTGTCCAGCTTCACATTGTAGGGTGCAGGCACGAACGTGACTTTCCCAGTGGCAGTGGGAAACATGAGAAGTTTCTCTCTCTTGGTGCCTCCAGCCAGGTAGAAGTACAGCAGGGAGAAGGCACCGGGCCCAAGCTCTCATCACCCTGGCAATTAAAAAGACCCTACAAAACCAGGGGCTATTGTGTTTTACTGGAGCCTGTCCTCTCCTTTTTTTCCCTAGACAGTAAGACCCTCTCATGCCTGCAGCTGAATCCCAGGAGGACAGAGGGACCAACTGCTGGTCCCTGTCCCCAGTGAGGAGGTTCATTTGGGGCACTGTCCCTGGTGTCACTCACCAGCTCCTGCTCAGCACAGGGGCTTCAGTTCACCCTCCCAGGGCCTGGCTCTTCCCTCTCACTGTTGGGGAAGCTGCTTATTTTACTGCTCTGAATCAGCTGCTGGAGCCAAAGGCTATTGTGAAAAGCATCAAAATGCCAAAATGAGATGCTTTGTAAAGTCCAGAGCTACAGGATCAGTCTTTTTAACGCCAGGCTGCTTATGGCTTGGAGAAAACAGACTGCTCGTAGCTATGGCCCAGCAGTGCCATTTGTGATCCACCTGGAAGTCTTGTAAATGAAGGTCCCTCATCATCCATATTCAGGTTTCTCAGCTCTGTCACTTTGGACTTCCCACAACAGCACACGTGGCCACAGTCAGTGCTGTGCTGAAGCTACTGCTGTTTCTGCCTGTTGAGTGCCACTGTAAGGAGTTATTTGCCTTTCCTGAGCTTCAGAAGCATTGCACGAGCAAAGGTGTGTCCAACAGGACCACGGCAGGGCCCATGGCCCTGTGCTGGCACTGTGAGGTACCTCGAATCCTGGGGGCAGCTCTGGGGCTGGAGCGTGTCCAGGGAAGGGAACGGAGCAGGGGAAGGGGCTGGAGCAGCAGGAAGGGATGAGGGAGCTGGGGGGGGCTCAGCCTGGAGAAAAGGAGGCTCAGGGGGGACCTTCTCACTCTCTGCATCGCCGTGACGCTCTGCTACCAGGGAACAGGGACAGGATGAGAGGAAACAGCCTCAAGTTGTGCCATGGGAAGTTTGGATATCAGGGAAAATTTCTTCATGGAAAGGGTGGTCAGGCAGTGCAAGAGGCTGCCCAGGGCAGTGGTAGAGTCACCATCCTTGGAGGTGTTCAAAAAATGTATGGATGTGGCACTTGGGGTTCAGTGGAGAACCTGGCAGTGCTGGGCTCGCTGACCTTGGGGGTATTTTCCAACCTTAACAACTCTGTGATTCCATAATTCAGCAGCCTGCTCTTGCTCTAAGCCTTTGACACCATCTGGGCGAGAGGTCTGAGGAAAACCCTGAGAGCCACTAGCATGAGAAGGAAAGTGCAAAGAAAGAATTACTTGCACCCAGCCCTGAAAAAAGTTGTGTTTTTTTTTTCATGGTAGGCATGTAGACAGAATCATAGAATCATTTCGGTTGGAAAAGACCTCTTAGATCATCAAGTCCAACCTGTGGCTGATCCCCACCTGGTCACCCAGCCCAGAGTTCCATGCCATGTCCAGTGTTCCTTGGACACCTCCAGGGGTGGGGACTCCACCCTCCCTCTGAGCAGCCCCTTCCAAAGCCCGACAACCTTTTCCATGCAGAAATTCCTCCTGATGTCCAACCTGAGCCTCCCAGTGCAGCTTGAGTCGATGTCCTCTCATCCTGTCACTGGTTGCCTGGGACATCTGCTCGCCCCAGCAGTGCTGCCACCCCCTGCTCTCTGTCCCACGTGGGGGCACATCCACTCCTCAGTGACTCCTGCCTTTGGTCCATCTCACTGTTCCCTCTCTCAGACAGCCTCAGCTCCTCTGTCACACAGGCTGTGGGGCTGCCTGTGCCTCAGCCCCTCTGTCAGACAGGCTGTGGGGCTGCCTGTGCCTCAGCCCCTCTGTCAGACAGGCTGTGGGGCTGCCTGTGCCTCAGCCCCTCTGTCAGACAGGCTGTGGGGCTGCCTGTGCCTCAGCCCCTCTGTCAGACAGGCTGTGGGGCCGCCTGTGCCTCAGCCCCTCTGTCAGGCTGTGGGGCCGCCTGTGCCTCAGCCCCTCTGTCAGGCTGTGGGGCCGCCTGTGCCTCAGCCCCTCTGTCAGGCTGTGGGGCCGCCTGTGCCTCAGCCCCTCTGTCAGGCTGTGGGGCCGCCTGTGCCTCAGCCCCTCTGTCAGGCTGTGGGGCCGCCTGTGCCTCAGCCCCTCTGTCAGGCTGTGGGGCCGCCTGTGCCTCAGCCCCTCTGTCAGGCTGTGGGGCCGCCTGTGCCTCAGCCCCTCTGTCAGGCTGTGGGGCCGCCTGTGCCTCAGCCCCTCTGTCAGGCTGTGGGGCCGCCTGTGCCTCAGCCCCTCTGTCAGGCTGTGGGGCCGCCTGTGCCTCAGCCCCTCTGTCAGGCTGTGGGGCCGCCTGTGCCTCAGCCCCTCTGTCAGGCTGTGGGGCCGCCTGTGCCTCAGCCCCTCTGTCAGGCTGTGGGGCCGCCTGTGCCTCAGCCCCTCTGTCAGGCTGTGGGGCCGCCTGTGCCTCAGCCCCTCTGTCAGGCTGTGGGGCCGCCTGTGCCTCAGCCCCTCTGTCAGGCTGTGGGGCCGCCTGTGCCTCAGCCCCTCTGTCAGGCTGTGGGGCCGCCTGTGCCTCAGCCCCTCTGTCAGACAGGTTGTGGGGCCGCCTGTGCCTCAGCCCCAGAGCTGCCTGTCCCCACGCAGTCCCTCCTGGGCCACCTCCCCTTGGAGAACCTGGTCCTGCAGCAGCCTGTGCTGCTCCCCACGCTGCCCTCAGCCCTCCATCCTCCCTGCTGGGCTCCTGTAACCCGATCGCCAACTCGGGGACTTAATGACTTCTTTGCCATCTAAATTTTATGAGTCTTATTGCACTTTTGCAGAAAGGAGAGCTCCGGGGAAGGATCTCCATCCCCTTCTCTCAGCATGGGGAGGACCCAGGTTGTGTTTCTCCTTCAAAAATTTCTGGAGAAGGATTAATGTTTTGAAGGCATTTGCATGAACAAACTGAAAAGGGCCTGGATTTATCAATTAAAGGCTCATTTCTGAGCTTATGCCGTGATCAAAGGTGTAACATAAAAACAGGCAGACAGAAACTGGATGTGCAGAAGCAATACCTTCATTTGAATTCAAGTTAATTAATTTAACGGCGTTTTTCTGTCAGTGTGTTGGGCAGTGGCTGCTCAGCCCGGAGTCTTGGATGGCAAAGCATCGCTCAAGATACTGGATCAAAGAGATTCCCAGAGAAAAATGTGAAAAGAGCATTTTCTGTCCCCTAGCAGAGGGTCAGCCAATTAATCACTGTTATTGTTAATGGTGTAATTTTTTCTTGACAGCTGTGCCCTTCAGAATGACATCAGGGAAAACTGAGTCCATTTGCATTACTTCAGCTGGCCAGATCATTGCAGAGAGTTGAAACTAGGTCTGAAAAATAACAACCAGGAAAACAGGGACATCAGTGAACTCGGAATGACAGAATAAATGGGCTATTCTGAGCACTCAGCAAAGTGCATTTACTGCTCTGTATTTACTGTTTTTTCAAAAAAAGTTAAGATTATTGTTTATTAAATTTGTAGAGAAGCAATGAAATCTCCTGCAATTTTATTTTTAAATATCATTTTACTACCCAACAGCAACAGTAAATCCATAAAATAACACATGATTGACCAGGACTATGGAGTTAAAAAAAATATTGTTTGCTTTGTACATTCTTATTAGTCTTGGCTAAGATGTTATAAAAGCAGTATCTTTTAACACCTTTTATTATACAAGGGTCAAGGGGTTTTTATGTTTCTTAAAGAAAGCTTCAAATAGCCCACATAGCGGGTTCCTGCATCTTTCATATGGCTGCTGTATAAACAAACCCACTTTACACAGGAAATGACATAACCATGTAAAAGTGTACATGGAGTTTAGGCACATATTCAAACACTAATGGGAATGCATTGTTTTCAATGGCATACTTTTATGTTTACCTATTGAGCTTAGTACCCATATTTTAGCCAAATACAACAAAAATTATCCACACATACCTGTCTTATAGTGTACTGTTTATTTGAAATTTGGACCTTCACAAAGACTCTCGTGGGACAGATAATGACCCTAGAAAGTAAATACAAATGAGGCATTCTCAGTGAGAGAGTGAAACCTGCCATCATAAAGGTGGAAAGCTGAACTTTTAACCTGTATTGCTTTACAGCTCAGGTTTCTCTGCCTTTCTGCCATCCAGCTGCTCACACCAACTCACCCCTGGGAAGAAAGCTGTAACAATGACTTAGGGTGTCTATCTTTGCACGTTATATAATGACCACGCTTGAGAAAGTAGTGCCAAACTCTTGCAGTCATAGAAACACAGAAAAGGCTGGAAAAGACCTCCAAGATCATCAAGTCCAACCTCTGACCGAGCACCACCATGTCCACTGAGCCACATCACCAAGTGTCACATCTGCTCGTGCTTTGAACACTCCCAGGGATGGTGACTCCACCACTTCCTTGACCAACGTCCAGGTCCTCTGCTCCTCTCCCCTCTCCATGCTGGGTGTCAGTGCCAGGTTTGTCCCTCTCCCTAAACCTCTGGAGGGGAACGAGGGCTGCATGAAGCCCACTTGGGTTGTGCTGTTGTGCTCGTGGGCGCCATTCACGAACCTTGGGAAGTTTCCATATGTGTTTCAGTAAATGCAAATGCAAAATGATACCCTGGACATCACAGCACTCCTTTATAACTATTGGTATAAACCAAGAATACTCAATTTAAGAGTTAAAAGTGAAAAATCCCAACCCTATTCTTATGCCCACCATTATAAACTCCTCACTGTGAGCTGAACCAAACCTGAGCAGTGCCAGGAGATGTCCCTTCGGGGTGTCACCACATCTGAGCTCCAGCCAAGCCCTGTGAATGTCATGTTACCTCCTACCCTGAACACTCGGGCTGAAATTGCTTCTGGTTTGGCCAAACCTGATTCTGAAGTGGTGATAATCCATCATAATTCCAGCATTCTAATGTAGTTTCAAATTTGTTTAAACTGATACTAAAGACCTGCTAGTGGTTTGTTTTTTTGTTTTCCCTTCTAGGTATAACTACCACCAAGCAGAATTTGGGGTTTTGAACCATTACCAAGACTTCAGTTTTCTTTTAATTTTTCCTCAGATAATTTTTCCTGTTTGCTTTGGGATAATTGCAAATTCTTAGCATATTTTTCCATTTAGATGCGGATGCATATTTGATTTAAATACCCTTTGCCTGAACCTTTATCTTGCTTTATTCATGCGTTGAGACATTCATACAAGGACAGGAAGCAAGAACCTTAGAGAGGTTTATACCTACTAGGTTTTACAAACTTTGCCTCATGACCAGCCTCACCAGGACCCTCAGGCTGGTCACTGGCTCTGCAGTGGGAGCTGAATAGGAACTCTCCTCCTCAGATTTCCAAACCATCATGCCTTGTGTGGAACATCAGCACTACCTTCCCCCAAAGCTGTTGCAGCATCTGACGAATCCTGCTGGAACTGAAGCAAAATGCAGGCAGTTCTAATCCCAGGAGTTCCCTTGTCTGTTAAAGCAACTTAGATTTGCTTTAAGTTTGTTTAAATAGGCAGAATTTGCTATTTGAAGCTGATCACCCTGAGCCATTAAGGAATGTGCCTGTGTGGATGGTAAACAGCATGGCACAGCTCTGCCCGTCGTCCATCAGAGCAGCGATTTCCCAGGGAACGTGCAAACTTCATTCCCAGAGCCACTCTCACAGGAGGAGGAAAGGAGACAACCCTTTGTCACGGTCACCGAGTCAGCCTCTCCAGGAGGGAAGCTGGAGCCAGTCGGAGGGAAGGGACCTTCACAAGCTGCAAGGCAGTCACCTGAAAACAGCCAAGAACAGGAAAAGAACGGCTTGAACACATCGGGCAAGAAAAGCCTGAGCTGCCCTCTCAGCTGTGGACTTGGCAGGGCAATGTTTTCTTTCCTACTGTAGCGATGGTAAATCATAACTAAATCATAACTAAAGCTTAGATTTGTTGCTTTGAAAGCCTTATGAGACTGGTTGGTGATAAGCAGTTATTGCAGGGGTCAGGAACTGCTGGGACCAGCCTAAGACTCCACGGGGACGAGGAAGAGCAGGGCCTAGGAAGTGCACACTGAGAGTCCAGATGGAGGGAGATGGAGGATCCCTGGAGACAGCCCTGACCCACAAAGCAGAGCCATAAGATGCCAGGATTTCTCATTCAGATGTCACCAGAGTGTCTCCTCATCCCGGGCGCGTGGGGGACTCGCCCTCCTGGGCACCTTGGTGTGCACCAGGCAGTGCCAGCCCCTGCAGCTGGCACAGAGTCACCACAGCGACCAAACCTCCCTGCAGAGCTGCTTCTGCCTTGCCAAGCTGTGGGCGAGGGTGCACCACGGGATGCCCACCCAGGGCATGCCCAGGTGTCCAGCAGCAGGGTCCCTACCCGGGTGTTTGGAGCTGGTCAAAGGCTCGGCTGCTCAGAGAGTGCAGGAGGAAGGGCAGAGCTTTACAGCACCCGTTTATTGCAGAGATTGCCCGAGCTGCAATTGAGCAGGAATTTAGGAGGGTTTGCTGCTGG
This sequence comes from Grallaria varia, assembly GCA_013396735.1. Taxonomy (NCBI): domain Eukaryota; kingdom Metazoa; phylum Chordata; class Aves; order Passeriformes; family Formicariidae; genus Grallaria; species Grallaria varia. The sequence goes on along the minus strand of VWZG01005817.1, from coordinate 42,812 downwards.
TGTGAGTCAGAGCACATCCAGTTTGGGGGTCAGGGACCACACTCAGCTCCCTGCCACTGCCCACACCAGTGATGCTCTGCAGAGGGGAGCGTGGACCCAGGAAATCTTACAACTTGATGGTCTAAGCATTTATATTTTATACTACTGAGAGACTCCTTCAGTAATTTCTGATGGTTCATATGACTTTTATGATCCATCTGGAGTTGAACATTTGGCACCTAGTTTTGTGGATGGAAACATACAGGAGACATCCCACAATAAATTTATAATCCATATTCATATAAAGGGGATATGCAAACACACAGCCCCCTTTGAGGGAGGAATAAAAGGATACCAGAGCTCTTTTGCAACCATTTGCATCACTCTTTTTTGCCCTCGATGCATCAAGTGATAGTGTTGTTCCCCACCAGATCAAATGAGGCCATCCTTTCAGATCTTTCTTCCAATGTGTCCACAGTTTCTCCCTGTGGCAGCAAAATCTACAGACAGGTTTTGCATACTCGTGGTATTCTGCTGCACTGAAAAGTGCCTTTCACTTGTATTTATTGTACAAAAACATAAAAAAAATTCTTAATAGCATTATAATTACGCAGAGTTGGACAGCTAGACACAATGGAGCACTGTGTCAATAATTTATTACATCTTATGCCATAATTGAACACTTCTACTATGAGCATTTGAGAACAACTTGGACCTTATACAGAATAATATATCTTGCTACATAATAATGGAAAGGTGGATACTTGAGAAAGATATGTAGCTTGGAGGAAAACATACATGGAAGCAAATACCTCCTGCATCACCTATGTTCATGTAAAACTTAAAACTAAACCAACATATTATATTTAATTACTCCTTTTTTTATAAATGCATAGTTTCAAGAGCTAATCAGAAAGAAATCACATTACAGTGCAACTATTTACACCAAGATGGGGCACACCAGAACACAACCTTTTCTTCTAGACATCCGAACTCTTTTCTTTTATTTATGAATGGACAAAGCACATGGGAATCAGACATAAACTCAGTCTCAAGAACAACGTTCAAAGGATCAGGCAGGTCATATCCACAGCTCACTGACACCATGTTTATCCACTGCCTTGAGGCTAAAGGCAGGTTATCTAAAGACGCAGAGGTATCATCTTCTCTGTCACGGACTTCAGTTAGAGCCAGTCTCGTGTCACCGGCACAAGGTCTTATATCCAGCTGCACGCATCCAAATGCCACTGAAACATGCCCATGGAGGGACACACAGCAGCACCTGTAAACATATTTACCCTAGAGGCAAGAAATCTAGTTAGCCTTGTTTGAGGAGAGGTTATGTCCAACGTGTCGTGTTACCTTCTGTAACATATTCACGTGAGCGGCCGGTCTGCTACCTGCAGCCACACGACTCCACCACCATGTCCTCATACTGCTTGTAGACCACGTTGTTTGCAGAGTCAATGAAGAGAATGCTGATGGGGCTCAGCCGGGTCGGGACACAGCAAGTCGGGGGCGTGGATTCCGGGTCCATCGAGTTCATTAACGTTTGGATAACTGCGTGGTTGGTGGGCTCTAGGTGGGACCGCAGCGGGAATTCACAGAGCCCCTCGCAGTGATACGCTTCATACTCCAGAGGGGCTATTATCCAGTCATCCCAGCCCATGTCTTTAAAATTCACATGCAGGGCTTTTCTGCTACACCTCGCCTTCAGATTCTTAGTGGGCCTCTTGCCTTGCCGTGTTGCTAGAGGAGCTCTTCTCTTCCGCCGCTGGTTGAACAAGTACTCATAAACAGTTTTGTCATCTTGGCCGGACCTAGCTTTGATTTCATTGAAGAACAAGTCTCTTTTTTTTGTCCTCCCAAACACCAAGAACAGAGCCTTTTCGTTGACCTGTCTTCCTGTTCTATTAAATCCCACACTCCGGAGATCAACAGCTCTCCCCCTGTCAAACGTTTCCAGCTCAAAGCACAAGTTAACCAAGTTTTTAAAGTTCCTGAAAAGTTTCCAGATGTCAAACACCTCCCACTTTGGTGTATCGGTGATACTGACAGTCCGAGAGTCCAGCAGTGTTGCTGCCTGTCTGTTTGTAGAGCAACTAAATAACTTCACTTGGGAAGTTTTCCCAGAAGAATGGGACTTCCATGTATCAGAAGGCTTTTTCCTCAATATTCGAAGCTCTGCTCCCAGCAAACCATCTTTTTCTAATGCACTGATGTCAAAAATGTATTTTTGTTTTCTTATAGTTGGTGCTCGCTCATCTAAAAAAAAAAAACACACGCATTTTAAAATGTGTATCAATCACAGACAAGTACAATTTTTTCAGTTCTTAGTGGTTTTCCTCTAAGTTACCTTAATTAGCCCAGGGAACAAAAAGAGCACTTTTTATCTAAGGGATCAGCTCTGTGCAGAGACACCGAAGAACTCAGCGACTCACCTGGCAAATGAGTTTCTAAGTTTGCCTTGGAGAAATCTCATTTCTTTCACCAGTGGGCATTTTCTCCCCTCAAAGTTGTGATGAGCCAATTGAAAAATCGTCATTTTTCAGGGCTGAGCACTCACAGGACCTATTCACCACTTATATCCTACTTAAATTACTGAAACAGAACTTCAGTGGTGGCCAGGCCTCATGCTAGCTCCAACCATGAGCAAATTTACCCTTAGATGACACAACAGTGAATTAGTCCTTTAAAACCAGCATTCCCAGGAACTGCCAGACTTGACGATAATTGCCTTATTAACTTGACTCCACGATTCACAACTTTTTCAAAGCGGGCAGCAAAACATTCCTCCCTTTAACCTGACGTTACATTTGCTTCCTTCAGCTGGGGAGGAACATGGGAACACGGCTGAGCCAAGGGTTTAGTGACGTGACATTACCAGTGCCTTCCAGTGGCAAGCTGAGAACCTGAATACAGCGCTTGTGAGCAGCGGATCACCCCCTTCCCAGCAGCCAAGCTATTAATAATTAAATGGCAAACAAATGCAGTGCTGCTGAGCCTTCCATCCCCATTACTTCACCAGCTGTAGCCTCTGTTGCTTCCTGAAGTACGTGACAAACATCTTACCAATGCCACTGGAAGCAACACGGGGCTCCCCAGCCAGAGGGGGGAGGTGAACATCATTCTTTGGGAGCCTGGTTATTTCTCCTGTGAAAGCAAACATTAGCCCAAATTTCCAAAAATGTTTGGAGCCGGAATGTTGAACTGCAAGTTCTGGAGACCCAGAAGTCATTACTCTTGTTAGTCTGTGCCTAGCTCTGGGCTCCTCGGTGCTACCTGAGAGCTTTGAGCTAGTGTGGATACCCCCCCTCTACCCATGATGACCTCGGGGTCTGCAGGGGAGGTCCTCACAATTCTACCTTGAACAAACCAGGCTGACCCTTTGATACCGAAACGTGTGTGTGTCGGGGAGGGGGTGGGGGGGTGGTTCACAGAATAGCCCCCCCCATTCTTAGCATCCTACATGTTTTCAGACATTACACTACAATCTAACGTTAGGAGTTTTCAGGAGCTCGTTCCCAGCTCACTGGAAAGAAAATAAGACAAAAATACAAAATGTTTTTAAACACCTGAGCATGCAAAGACTGCTTGATTTTCAACAATATGCATCTAAAATACATTCTAAGTGTTTTCTTTGGCTGCCACCCAACCATCTAGTTCTACCTCTAAATGAATTTTCCAAGATGAGGCAGGAGGACAAAATCTGCAGCAAAGTCGTTAAAAGTCCTTAAAAAGAGCTATTTGACCTTACAAAAGTATGATTATTTTCTAATACTCTCCGCATGTATAAACACACTCAGACATCTCTCTCTGTCCACACTCACTCACACACGAGCTCCTTTCTTACCTTGTCCTTTGTCTATAAAGCTGGTGATTGTATTGGCAAGTCCAGCCTCCAGTTTTACACTTCCATTAACACCTTTTCTTTCTGCATCTGAGAGAGTCCTGTACAAAGAGAGCATGTATTCATGTGGCGTTATGGGGGGATGTCGGAAAGTCTCCTTAGCTTCCCTCTGCGTTACAGGCTCTTTAGTCTTTTTGGTTTTGAAAGAATCAGTGTCAGTACTGCTTGTGCCAGTTTTTTTCAAAGCCACCTTGCTGCTAAGATTTTGAACCTTTGGAGTCACTGTCCTTACTCCAGAAGGTCTGCTGGGGAGATGTCCTACCTTGCCCTCCGTGGCTGCTGTTCTTGAGGGAACCTTCTTTGACTCATCGTTCTTGGCCAGCAGAGCTCCAGATTGAACAGCACTGCTTTTAGTCCTAGCCTTTGAGGTCCCAGCACCGTATCCATGGCTCGCAGTCCTCAGAGTACCTGCCCGTGCAGAGGGACTCCTCTCCTTTCCTTCTGCTTTTAAAAAACCTAGTTTAGCTCCTGGATTACCCTGCCCTGCTTCAGAATTACTCAGCGCTCCAGGAACTAGATCCAGAGGCAGCCAAGTCAAATGCCAAAGCAGTAAAGTGAGAAAATGCAGGATTTTCATCCTCTGGTCTTCCTCTGAATGCCACTAAAGAAAAAATCAGAAAAGGTTCCTCCAGTTTGGCAGAAGAAAACATGAAAGAAATTAAAAACCAAAGTCAGCAAAAATGGTTTTTGTTTGAGATTAAAACATTTCAAATCTTGTTGTTCAATACTTGTATCCAGTCCCATAGTGGAAATGCTCATGTACTCAGATAGGATCTCCCCTGACTTCAGTTAGCAGCTATAAAGAACTTGTTCTTGAAAAGAGAAAGTTTACCACCTCGTTTTCTTCTGTAAAACTGACTGAAAACTTGAAGGAGTCCTGTTTAAATCCAAGGGTGTTTTTTTTTTTTTCCAAGAAGGAAGAATGGCGTAATGCTGCCTCTGTGTTAAAAGGTTTTTTTAAAGTTTTGAATCCTTTCCAGTGAAAATATTTCACACACAGAGACCTGCAGGTGCTCAGAAATCTTTTACAAACCTGAACTCAGGAATTGGAAACGGAATTCCAACAAACCTATTTAATTACTCTCTGATGTCATGCTGTCTAAACTAATTTAACTGCGATATATTTCTTTAAAAAAAAAAAAAATCTTCTTTACCCTTTTCATTAGCATGAGTCATTCTCTGCCTCATGTGAAACAGCTCCACGGGCTCAAAACTCCAGAGGATGCCTTTTCAAGTGGCAGCACAACCTCTGCCCCAGCCCCTGATGGACTTCGCCCTGCAACAGGACAAAGTGCAGGATCGCCAACTGGGGCCTGTCACACCGCCCGCTGCACACACGCCTTAAATATGACCGAAGAATAATTCATTTAGCCCTTTTTCCAGCAAACTCTAACAGCGGCTTCGCTTTGTCCTGCGGTGACTGAAGGGCTGCGCTGGGACACGGGCGCTTAACGAGGGGAATGCTTAATTTTACACAAACACACCGGGGCTGCGCCTGCAGACGGCGCGTTCTGCCTTATTTATTGCTGCGCTTAAACCCCCCTTGGGAGCGCAGCTGGAGAGGCAGCTCCCGGCGGAGGGGATGCCCCGCAGTGGGGCAGCAGTGCACCCTGCAGGCGGCCCTCCTCCTTCCTCCTCCTTCCTCCTCCTCCTATTCCGCCTTCCTCCTCCTCCTTCCTCCTCCTTCCTCCTCCTTCCTCCTCCTCCG
>VWZG01005817.1:0-31924 GCA_013396735.1 Grallaria varia | reverse complement strand
GGGAGCGGCCCAGCCCGGAGCTCGCAGGGGCCCGGCCCGGCCCCGCCGCCGTCCCCGCGCCCCCCGGCTCGGGCCCTCTCGGCTGTGCCGCCCCGCGGAAGGAGTCGGGCTGGTCCGCCTGCAAAGCACGTTTGAAAACGCGCTTCCCTCCCTTCAAGGAGCCCTCTGAGCTCCCAGGCGCTGGCCCGGGGTGGGTGGTGGCCGCAGGGCGGGCTGAGCTGCCTCAGGCGAGCAGACAGCACTTCCTATGAAGGAATCTCTGCCAGGTTAAAGTGAAGCTTCACGATGTTGTATCCGCTTCTTGTTGACTGTAGCGGCATCTCGGTGCTTGGGCTATCGGCATCACTGTGCTTGGGCTATCGGCATCTCGGTGCTTGGGCTATCGGCATCGCTGTGCTTGGGCTATCGGCATCACGGTGCTTGGGCTATCGGCATCACGGTGCTTGGGCTGTCCAGACTCAGAAAAACTAATGCAGGAGCAGCCGACTCTGTTATGAGCTGCATTCACTCATCTTCATTCTCTGCATCCACCCAGGTATTGCAGTACCAGACTTGGTGTCGGGAGCTGGAGCAGCAACTGAGGGCTGGAGGGGTGAGTGTGCAGATTGTGAACTAAAGAGGGTGTGCGTCGCATTCCCAAGTGCAGACCAAGAAAAACCCTCTGCAAAGCAATGACAGGAAAACAAGATCTTGCTGCCTGAGGGTTTAGAGAAGTGCTGCGAGTTTTCCTGTCAGCTCTGCCCAGCTGCCATTCAGTGGTCCCAGAACTCAGCTGAGGATTTTGATTTTGCAAGAGTGCTTAATTGCTGTGGTGACATTGGTCCTGGGTCTCAGGAGAGGGCTGTGCTGCCTCTTACGTGCTGCAGCTGTCTTGGAGAAAGAACCACTCGAAACACAGTGTTTTAAAAGGCAGGAATGCCAGTGTTCAACATACTGAGCTGGCTCTGTGCTTTTCTTTTCTGCTTCATGGCTAAAGTAAACTTAGGAACCGAAGGGTAGGAGAACAGGAGAGCATTTCCAGGCTTCAAATCGGAGTCAGCACTTGAGGTCATGAGCTGAGGATATGTAGCCGTGAGGGTGCAGCAGTGAGAGAGTGAGGAGAGCTCCTCACACTAACACCTTTCCCTTCCCTTTCTCTCTGTAGTCACAACACTATTAGATCTGTAAAAAGCCCTGAGCTCCTGATTTATCCAACAAACGAATGGGAAGGTGGTGGGTGCTAACAGTGGTGAAGGGAACACTAGCATTTGACTAAACATTTCCTTTCTTCTTAAGGGATCCCTTCCAGGCAGGTGGAAAGCCACAGCAGACCACAGCCTGGAGAAAGCCTTGCTTCAGGTGGAAGAGGAGCAGCAAAGGTACAAGGAAGAAGCATTTCTTCCTATTTGGTATCCTGGCTGCTCATGGAAGTGAGGGAAAACCTGTCAGTACTACCTGGTCTGCCCAAGGGAAGCCGTTGGGCAAGCTGCTTTGGCAGGAGAAAGGTCCACATCTGTTTTCTGTGGTGCAGTAATAGTGCTGTGTGCTGAATGGCTCTGCTTTGAGTCAGGAGGGGGTGTGTCTGTTCCGAGTGAAAGGTCCCTCTCCAGCCTAAATTATGTTGTTCAGTTGGTGACTCAGACAGTGCTAGAGAAAGGTGATGCATCCAGTGACCATCAGCAGAAAGCGGGGGCAAATTGTTAAGTGTGGGCATCATCAAGGATGAAGGGGAAAACAAAATCATAGGTGGAAATTAAAGGCTCAAAGCAAGGAAAAGTAAATGTGTTTTTCATCACAGTTCTTAAGTAATCCTGGAAAGTGCTTCTACTGTCTCTCAGACAACAAAGTCAGTGTTGAGGAAGATGGAACTTCACAGGGATGCTGGAGAGCAGTTGTTCAGTGACCTCATTGCTGTTTCTCCCTTTCCAAGGTGTGAGAAGCTGGCAGAAGTGAATGCTCTCCTGCGGGAGCACCTCAGTAAAGCCAGTGAGGTTAATTCAGCCCTCAAGGAAGATGTTGAAAAGCTGACAGTGGATTGGATGAGGGCCCAGGAGGAGCTGGAGTTGAAGGAGAGTGAATGGCACCATGAACGTGAGGTAGGGATGGGCTTTGGGAATGTCAGCTGTGATGCCAGGTGGGAACGAGAATGCATTTTGTTCCTGGCATAGAGAACTTGCTGTGTAGAGGTAATGGCTCTCCTGAGGATGTTTTGGTGTTGGTCAGCAGGGGACAGGAGAGTGAGGGATGAATGTCAGCAAATGGCGCTGGTGGGAGATGCCCACCTGCTGTGACCGTACTGCTCACTCATAAAGGCAAATGGTGGCTCTTGCTGGACACTGTAGGGCAGTCACAGGAATGCTTGTCTTTTTAATAGTTCCTGAATCCTTGTCTCGAGCAGTGGAGACCAGAGAGGTCTGTGTGTGTTCAGATTCAAAGTGACCAAGCAGAGGAACAAGACAAGCCTCCTGTGCCTGTTGTAAGGCAACTTGACACTGGGCTTGGAGGGGCTTGTGTTTGTCTTCCTCCCTTGAGACTTAGACGCCTCTGCAAGGTGAGGGGGTGAATCATGAGCAGTTTGCTTTGCTGCTATCCACTGCTGCAGGAGAAGTGTGGGCATGTCTGCTGTGTGACTCTCTGGTACCTCTTCAGTCCCTGATGCCCCTGGGGTGGTAGTTACTAAGGGCACCTGGTGATGGTGGTTGTACTCTCCTATCTGCGAGGTGTGTACAGCAACCGTGAAGGCTGAATTGGCATTTCTTCCTGTCTTTGTGTTTTAGCTTTATGACAAGCACTTAAGGGGGGAACATAACCGTCTACTCAGCCTGTGGCGTCAGGTGGTGACGTTCCGCCAGCAATTCCTGGAAATGAGGACTGCTACGGACCGGTGAGTGGAACCTGAGGCGACATCTCCTGCAGAAAACAAGGTGCCTTGCCTTCACACCTGCTTTTTGAACCCCGATGTTGCTTTAGTTAGAGCAAAAGAGAGGATTTATCCTACCTTTTTCCCCTCAGCAGTCAGAAGCAATGCTGTCCAGCATGCTTTGGGCTGTTTTCAGAAGCATTTTGTTTGCTGCTGGTTTTCAGATACAGCTGAGGGGCTTGGGCTGTGAGCACTGCACAGGGGCTGAGGAGGTGACTTGGCTGTGGTGATGTGTGGCCATACGAACACAGGCAGACAGGCATGTGTGGACACCTGGGAACAGACTCGCTGAAGCTGGGCTTGCTTCGGTGTATGGAGCGGTCCCTTTTAGAGAATGATGAAAACCTGCCTTAAAAATCTCACCAGGTTTCTTTTCCCACTGCTCCTGAGAGAAAGATCATTACTGCATCTTTTTTTTCTGCTTTTCATTTCCAGTGTACGTTTATTCTGGTTGGTTTGTATCCACTTATTCCTTTCCCAGCATTGTTGAGAGAAAGAATAGCTTCTCTACCCTGTTACTGGATTTATCCAATTTATTTTGCTTAGTTTGATGTGTTCTTTTATGATTTTCTTGTTTTTGGCATCCATGAGGTTCCTTTCTCACAGTTGCCTTCTGCACAACGGAAAATAACATAGCCATAACAGTACCTTCTTCTGGTGTCAGCATGCAATTTCAAACTCTGGGTTACTGTCAGCCATTTCTTTTACTTGGTTATAAGTCTTCCCTCTTGTGTAGAGTCTGTCTGACCTGCTATTTATTTTTTTTTGATTTTTTTGTGCTTTTATGTCACAGCATTTTAGGCTGATTCTTACACCACTTTCCTGAAGTGTGTATTATGTAGGTATGGTCATGAGCCTCTTAGCAGTCCAAGTGGGGATGATAACAGCACTTAAGGCTGATCCCCTTGTATAAAAACTGGGGACCTTGGTAGAATNGTTGGTATGTGTAAACATTAAGCTACTGAGCTACATTAAACTACTGAGCTATATTAAATCTACAGCTTCTAAAATCTACAAAATTAAAAAATCAAAAATCAAAAGCCCTGAGGCATCATAATCAAGAATATGCTAATAAGATAAAACAGGAGCAACAATTAATAAGCGTAATTAGGGGTGCTTGAGGCCTTCTGGCTGTGCCATATCTTTCTTCATATATCTGAGGAGAAAACAGTCTGCCTTCAACTACCCAGGACAGTAACTGCTCAGCTGTCAAGGTGTGTCCTGGTCCCCAAGTGTCACATGAACGACTCTGTGCAACGAAGATGTCATCTTGCCTGCCAGCATTTCCTATTGCATGATTACATGCTCCAGAAGCGAGTCAGCTGATAAAGATGGTGGTGTGAGCATTGGCTCTTTCTTGGTTTCTCTCCAGAGATTTGTCAGAGCTGAAGGCAGAACAGGTGAAGCTTTCTGGCTCTATACTTGTGAACTGCTCCCGCCTGAACTCCAGCATGCAGCTCAGGGAGCTCATCACTCTGGGTAAACCTGCCCTGAAGGATCAGACAGAACAGCAAGTGGAACAGAATATAAACCAGAAGACTCAGGAAGTGGTGGCCTTACAAGTCAGGTGGGACCTGGAGAAGAAGGAGCTTCAGGACAGGTAAAGGTGTTTGGAACTTTGCTGTTACAACATTATCTTTTTGCTCACATTTAGAACACGCCCATTCTCCATAGCCCTGTTTCTGTCCCCAGACAAACTCTTGCCTTAACAGAAAGTGTAGAAAAAAATTATCTGCTTGATAGAAACTCTTCTGAATAAGACAAGAGTGGAAAAGAGATTGCCTCTTACAGTGTATTTGCTGTTAGTTGATTCTTAGCGAAAAATTGAGACCAATATAAAGAGAACTGTGTCCCTGTTGCTACTCAGGGCTGTGCTGAAGGAGTTGGGAGGAATTTGCCCAGGGCCATCACAAGCACTGTAGCACCTCTGGGCTGACAATTCCTTGCAAGACTGAGTGCAGAGGCCTTTGAGACAAGAAGTACCATTTTGCAGCATCAAGCATATTAACCCATAGAGATAAGGGCTGCCTTTGTTGTGTTTTCTGGGTTGAATTTTCTCTGCTATGCTTTGGGGAGCTTCTTTGCTCTTTAACAGGTGATGGTGAGCAAAGCTTTTGGAATGGCACGTGGACCTTCTCTTCTCAGGGTGATGGAACTCTCAGCCTTGCTTGTACAGTCTCAGAAGCAGAACGAGGAGAAGGAGAAGACCATGAAAACACTTAACGACACAGTGGAGATTCTAGTATGTTTTGCCTTTAGCTGGGCCATAACCCAGTGTTTGCTCTCCAGCCTGGGCACTGAGGTGTGCTTCCTCAAGAGAAAGAGTGGTAAAGATGCTCAGCGTAGGGGAACATCAGGCACCTTGCCCAACTGTTCCTTGTGAGTTTGGCAGATGTGCAGTCAGTTCAGGTGCAGGCAGTGGCAGAGGAGCTGCAGACAGTTCAGTTGTCTTCCTCTGTGGAGTTGCACCAATGCTCTTCTGCCTGTGGCTTTAAGTCTCTGGGGATCAGAATTGCTTGGAGATTACAGCTTAATAGCAGTCTATAAAAACTAGCTGTCTGTCTTTCTCTTCATTTTACCGAAAAAGAAATGGAGTAGATATGGGCAGGAGTATACTGGAATCACTGGGGCTGAAATTCATTGGCGTGACAGTGCTACTGAGGATGGGAACGCTGCAGATGGGAGCAGCTCTTCCCTGCCCACCCTTTCTTTATTCTGTTTTCAGGAATCAAGTCAGATAGAGAAAGAATTTGAAGCTTCATTGACTAAAAGTGCCAAAGAAGAGAATCTTTTCCTCCAAAAGCTCATAAAAAATATCACTGAGGTGAGTACGGAGTTGATACAGGGACCACATCCCTGTAAATTTGATGTTAAAGTATTTGAGGAAGGCAACACACTAGCCTGGGGGCCAGAGAGATGTGTACTGACTGTGTTAACTGCCACTGCCTCCTTAATTTTTACACCACTTTTCTGACGCAGAACTTGTTCTAACTTGCAAGGTGCTGTCCTTCCTGTGACACTTCAGCTGAGGCACGAGAAGTTTTAGTACCTTTGCCTTCACTGCCCCACTAAAGTCTCTCTTGGACTGTGCTTTGAGTGTGCTACTTGACATTTGTGTTCCAGTGTTTCTTAGGCACTTCCCTCATGCTCCTTGATCAATGACTCTGTTGTTCTTCAGATTTTTGTAAAAGGTCACTGACTCAGTCAATGCACTTGCCTTCTTCCCTCTATGTTCACAGACCGTTATAATCTCCCCAGAACTGTAACTGTTCAGGGATAACCTTACCTTAGTCTTAAAATTCACTTGATGGAGGAAGGTTTCATTATCAGCTCTTTTTAAAAAAAAGTGAGCATTCAGGCAGCCTCTAGCTACTTCACACTTGTGAAGAGTAACTCTTCAGAAACCCCTGGAGTACCTGAGGCCACAGGGACAAACTTGTGGACTGAAGAAATGGGAGAACTCAGTTTGTAATGACTCCAGGGGGAAGTGAGTGGTAAAGGAGAACAAGATAAAGGAAACCAAGTAGAGTGAGCAAAGACTAACAGCTCGATGGGCTCTCAGGTGGTGTTAGATGACAGTGCCAGCCTGGTCAGCATTATCTGCACTGACAGTTCCCAGTGTGCAGAGTCTGGGAACGTCTTCTCGGCTCCAAGATTGGTTGATGCAGGGCATGCCTTTGGATTGGTTCTGGAAGCACTGGCAAGGATGCGAGGGGCAACACAGGTGAGAACTCCTGCTCGTCTTGCTGACTGGCCACAGGTTCCCCTGCTAATGCCTTGCTCAGCTCAACACCTTTCCATTTCCTCAGCCAGTTGAGCTACTTTCCTTCTCAGCTTCGCACTCATGGTCCCGCTCTGCCTTGCTGGTGTCGCCAGCTCTGTGTTCTACTGCTTGTCCCTCCTTGATCCCCATCCCCTCAGCACAGCTCTTGCTTTCAGAGGCACTGTCTCTCTGCCTACCGCTTCTCTCACCTCTCTGGAGCCTTCTTCCCAGCTCCTTATTGCTTGTTTGTGCTCTTTTCCTGCAGGCCCTGAGAGAAGAGCTTTCTGCCAAGGAGGACTATAACAATTTCCTGCTGCAGCAGCAGAGACAGCAGGAAGAGAAGTGCAGGGAGGTGCAGCAAAAGCTTGACAAACTGGAGGAGAAATGTGAGAGTTCCAGCAGCCACCAGCAGCACCTGCAGTCCTTGGTAGAGGAACTCAGGAGGTGAGTGTTTCCTCCTCCTCCCATGTTCAAGAACCATTCTTCTTCCAGTTCTGTGAGTTCAGAAGTGTTCTGGACAACACTTGGCACCTGTCCTACCATGTGTAGGCCTTAGTGTGGGACTCAGCATCGTCCTGTCAGAGCTTTTCATGCTCTACTGTGACTCCCAAGGCTGTCTTGGAGATGGACAGCAATTTTGGAACACCAGATGCCTCCCTCACCAAGCTGCTTCTCTGCTGTTCTTTGGGTGCCCTTTCCCAGCCACTGCTTCTCACTGAAGGGAGGCAAAAGCCTGCCTTCCTTTCCCTCTTCATGGATTTCCTTGAGAGGAAAAGAGCAAAGACTTCCTTAGCTTGCTGCCCCCAGCTCCATCCTGGAGTGCTGAAAATGGGATCTGTGACTTTCCAGGCCTCTTGGTTCTTCTCATTGAGCCTTGTCTCTGCAGGGACTGTGCAAATCTTGAGAAAACTAGGGAAGAGCTCCAGCAACAGCTTGGGTTAATGGAGCGAGAAGCCTCTTCTCTGCGTCTGAGTAAAGCTGAGCTGCAGCTGAAGGAAGAGTCAGCCCAGGCGGAAAAGGCAGAGCAGCAGGAGAGGGTGGAGAGAGCGCAGCGTGACCAGGAGCTCCTGTGAGTGTTCAAGCTTTCTCTGGGCAGGGCTGGGCGTGAGGAGGCTCAGCATAAAGGAATGAACAGGGCCCAAATGCTCCACGTTTGGAGCATAGACTGTTTTTCGATAAAAACCTCATCTTTCCTGTCCTCATAGAGTGAAGGACTTGGCTGCACTTGAGGGAAAACACTCATTATTGCAGAGGGAGTTGTTAGTCATGAGACAGACAGTGGAGGATTTGCAGCTTCAGAGGGATCTGCTGGAGCAAGAGAAGGATGAGCTTACCATGGCTCTGCAGAAGGTATGGACACCTTATTCTTAGGCACTTGTTGGAGGGCATTTTGCTAGCAAAACCTCCCCAGATGCTGTTTCTGGCAGTAGAAGACGGGGACAATGTTGTTCTCCTTGGAAAATGGTGACCTGACCGGACTCACTGTTTGAGGTCATTGATCCCCACAATCTTATTGGGAGTTCTGCCCTGGGAGTAAGTCAGAGACAGCCAGGGAGGTGGAGTTGCTGCCTAAAATCTGGGATTTTGCTGCCCTCCCTGTCCCATTGTTCTTTTGCCTCTCCAGGCAGAGCAGTCAGTGGCAGAGCTGACAGGGGCTCAGAACAAGCTGAATGCTGAAAGAGCTGACCTAGAGGCTGCAACAGTAAAGATGAGCAGCATCAATGAAGCTCTTGCATTGGACAAAGTGCAGCTGAACAAATATGTGCTGCAGGTGAGCAGAATTGCCAAAGTTGTTGCCAGGTGTTCATCTCCAGCTGCTGCTTCTTCTTAGCCTTCTTGCCTGGGGACAGTCTGAACATGGTAATGTTCGTTTTGTGTCTGAGCCAAACCTTCATAGTAATTCTTCTTGTACTTCATTTCCTCTGTGCTTCTCTCATTGTAGCTGGAGCAAGAGAAAGAAGTTCTGTCAGCTAAACTGCGTGAGATGGAGAGAGCAAAGATCTCTAAGGAGGAGAAGCTGAACATCTGTGAAAGAGAAAACGAAGAGCTCTGCACAGAGAAAGCCCAGCTGGAGCAGCTGCTGAAGGAAGCAGAGGAGCAACAAGAGCAGCTGTGGCTGGAACTAAGGACATTGAGAGAGGAGAAGGCAGAAGCTCAGGAGAAATTCCATCAGGTGAGACCAAAAAGGTGGTGTATCCAGGTGGGTGTTTGGCTGAGGGGAGCTCTACCTGTTGGATTCTGCAGTGCTTTAGTCAAGGAGACATGTGGTAGAGCTGGAGGCCACAAAGCCTCCTTTGCTCCTTTTTTGGAAATGTGTGCATGGCTTGCAGAGCTGTTCTGCAGTTCTCTGAGGTTGTCCTGTGTTTCTACAGAGTCTTTTAGTCCACCTGTCTCTGTTGGCCTCTTGTTTGGCTGCGAAGAGCTGCAAAGAGACAAATGCGTTGCCCATGAATCTGAGTGGGGCTACTGCTCTCACTGTGGCAAAAGAAACAAACTGTGCAGCTCTGAATCTTTTTCCCGAAACAAAAGTATGGGCTGCATGTTTCTGTTGATGCTTTTTGTTGTGGAGTCTGCGACTTTCAAAACTCCATTTTTTGAGCCTAGAGAGCAGGAAGAAGCTGCAGGTCCATGGCTGCTGTCTTGTATCGCTAAGAACAGCGTGACATCTCGAAATTCTTGAAATTCCATTTTAAGACTGTGAAAGTTTGACCCTGGGCAAAACCAAAACAAGGCAGCACAGTGCAGAGTTTCCCAGAGCCAGCATGACTTTCTCCCCGTGCCCCCCAAACCTCCCAAAGGGGAGAAAAACTGTGAAAAAACAGAGGGGAAGGAAAGAAAACTTAAAAGCTTTAGACCATAAGGAGAATAGATATATATATATGTTTATTTATGGAGGAGGGAAAGGGAACTTAACACTACATGCACGAAACAAGAAAGCAGATAAATACATATGTATGGGAAAAGAGAGGTAACTCAAGCAGTGCTATATATGTAGTATATATACAACCCAAGGAAGACAGATAAGACACTATATTACCCAAATACAGATGTGTCCAGCCCCGAGCTGCGATCCTTCTCCCACACCACCAGAAGAGAGACTGACCTGAAGAGAGACTGCCTAAAACTCCCTCCCTATCTCTTTATATCCCAGGTGATGTTATATAGTAGGGAATACATCTTATTGGTCAATGTATGTCATCTGACTCGTTTCCCAGGAAGGCCTAAAAAACAACAAACCTAACCAAGACCTAAAATTTAAACTACCACAAAGACATATGTGCAACTTTGTGGCTGAAGAGCTGCCTGGGTGAAAAGGTTTTGGGGGTGCTGGTAGGCAGCATGAGCATGAGCTGTCAGTGTGTCCAGGTGGCTAAGAAGGGCAAAGGCATCCTGGCTTGGATCAAAAATAATGTGTCAAACAGCACCAGATCAGTGACTGTCCCCCTGTGCTGGGCACCAGTGAGGACTCATCTCAAAACTAGGGGTCAGTTTTGGGCCACTCACAACAAGAGACATTGAGGGACCATGGGAAGGGAGGGAACAGAGCTGGAGAATTGACTGGAGCACCAGGAGGCAGCCAAGGGAGGTGCTGGGGCACAGCCTGGAGAAAAGGAGGCTCAGGGAGGACCTTCTTGCTCTCTGCAACTCCCTGACAAGAGAGGGGAGCCAGGGGTGGTTGGGCTCTGTTCCCCAGGAACAAGGGACGGGTTGAGAGAAAATGGACCCAAGTTGTACCAGAGGGAGGTTTACACTGGGTATTACAGGGTGACTGTGCGAGAATGGTTTGTTTCTTACAGTCTCTTCTCTGTAAGTCAGTCTCAGTTTTGGAGGATGTGGTAGGTTTGCAAATACAAAGCAGAGTTTCTATACTGAGGAAAACAGCTCAAAAAGCACATCTTAAGCTGCATTAGACAGCTTCTTTGTGTAAGACAAGTAAATGGTATCGGTGGTGTGAACAGCTGTTCAAATAGTCTGCTTTGGTCACATCAGCCAGACTTCCATAAATCACTAAGTGACTGCTCACCCCAAGGGCCGTTTCCCTGCCAAGCATCCCCTCATACATACAGCTGCTTTACACTCCGGGGCAGGTGGCACTTTCATGTGGGGATTTTTCCTAGAAGGAGAAACCCTGTGTATTTTCACTTGCTTCAGCAAGCAAAATTGCTTTTGCTCAACCTTGCCTGGAAATGTCCAGCTCTGGAAGAGATTCCGATAGAAACTTTGTTTGCAAAGTGGCCGTTCTGGAAGGTGCAGTGTTTTTCATGACAACACATGGTTTGGAGCAGGGATGTTTGTCTTGAAGGAGGTGCCTGGTCCCAGGCAAACCAGAAGGGCCTGACACATCTCGTCCAGTTGATGGCACCTTGGCAGTGCCAGTGCCTTTCAGCAGCCCAGGGTGTCTGTGCTGCATGCGGCAGATGCTCTGACACTTGGAGCCCAGAGCTGCAGGAGCTCTTTGCCCTCTGGCTGACTCCAAGGGGGGGTACTGGCTGGCTGGCTGTGCACAGGGCTCCTGAGGAAGGACTCAGGCTCTGTTGTGTCCGTCTTCCAGGTTTCCCAGGAGAAGGAGTCCACTGGCAGGGCACTGGAGCAGCTGCGCCAGGAGTCCTCTCGCCAAGAGCACGCGCTGGCCCAGGTGTGCAGAGAGAAGGAGCTGCTGGGGCGTGAGAAGGCTGCCCTGGAGGTGCAAGTGGCAGCCACAGAGCGGGACAGACAAGGCCTTTCCGAGCAGCTGGCAGAGGCCAGGTAAAGGCAGGGAGGGGACCCTGGGCAGGACATGACTGAAGGGCTGGAATTATAAAGGTGGCATGCACCACCCAGGGGTTTCTTGCATCCTCTGTGCTTTTCAGGTGTAGATTTGCTATTGAGGTCAGATTAGGCTAAGTTGTCTGCCCTCGGCCAGACAGTAAGGAAAGGCTGGGCATTCCCTTGCAGGGCCCTGCTTTGCCATGGAAATGGCACAATATGCCTTCTGTATACAAGAATCCGTGCCACCCGATTTCTGTACTCAGGTGTGAGGATCTCGAGCTGTGTTATGCTGGAATAATCCCCATGGGTGTCAGGAGCAAGAAACTCCTTTCTCTCCGTGTTTGCAACTTGCAGGTCAGTGAAGGAGACCCTGGAATCCAGCCTGTTTGCAGCTCAACAGCAGGTATCTCAGCTGGAGATCACCAGGAGTCACCTGGAAGCTCAGCTGCACACAGTCCTGCAGGCCAAGGAGGTGATCCAAGGTGGGAGCCTTGTGTGCTTTGTGTCTGGTGATACCCCGGCCTAGAGAAGCTGCTGTGAAGCCCCCTCTGTCTGCAGGGCTTCTGAGGTGTGGAGGGGCTGGAGGCAGGGCCCTCCTCCACTGAAACTCAAAGGGCTGGAGGTCAGTAGAGACTCTGAACCTTGCTGTTGGTTGTGTTTGCAGGGGAAGTGAAGTGCCTACAACGGGAGCTGGAAGCAGAGAGAGCTCTCAGCAAACAGGAAAGGGAAGACACGGCCCAACAGCTCTTGCAGGCAGAGCAGCAGTACCAAGATACCCTGAGACTTGAGGAAACTGCTCATCAAGGGGAAAAAAAGAAGCTCCTGCAAGACCTGGTAGGAGACAATATGCGTATGAATTGTTCAGGCCAGCTCTGTGGGCTGGTTTAGCAGAATTAGAGCCTGAGCATGGGAAATGGCAGCAATACCTGCCACAGGCCTCCCACTGGTGGGCCAGGCAACAGAGCCCACAGCTGGGACCTGAAGGCAGCGCAAGACCCAGAGGAGGATGCTGGGACAGTAAATGCAGCCATGGCTTCAGGGTGGCTGTAAGACGAGTTCCAGAGCAGGTTGGGTGGTCCCCACCCCAAGCATGGCAGCCAAGGGCAGGGTGGGCCCCGGCTTCCGCCTGCCATGGAGCAGATGCCAATAGTGCTGCCAGCTGCAGTCAAGGCAGCTTGGTTCCTTTCATCCTGCCCTTGCCCAGGGACAGAGGGATCATCTTTGGGCTTGAAGAATATGGAACAGACCCCTTGTCCCTGGTTCTTCATTCCTTGGGACTGGGCCATGGGGGTCCTGGCCTCCTCCTCACCCTGCAGACCATCTACACCTGCTCATGGCTGGAAAGGGAGCTTTGAGCACAGAGCAGAGATAACACCCGAGGACAGAGGTGCCCAGAAACTGGCAGCCAGCAGAGAGGGCAGGGGGAAATCTCCTTTTCTTAAAGGTTTGACTCAGTGCTTGTCTTTTCCAACAGAAAGGATTCTGTGACTCCGTGATTGTTGCTGTCTCTCCTGTCAATAGGTCACAATTCCTGGAGGGCAGAAAGACACTCCTGAGCTCTGTTCAGGTTGGGGTTTGTGGGAGGGACGAAGCTTCACATTTTCCTGTGCGGAACTCTGGCTGATGCTTCAACTTGAAGACTTTTCCTCCCCTTATCAGGCAAGTGAACAGGAACAGCACCAGGCAGAGGTGCAGAAGATGTTGAAAGAATGGGAAGAAGAGAAGGCAGAGACAGAGACGGAGCATGAGAAGAGTCTGTTTGAGATGAGCCAGAAAGTTGCCACCCTGCAGGCTCAACAAGAAGAGGAACGAACTAGATTTGAGGTAAAGATTGTGAAAGGAGAGTTGATGTGGTGTTCTTGCAAGGCTGGAGCTGTGGGAGATGGGGCTTGGGGGGAGCATGCCCTCCATGTCTTCTACATTGCATTTGAGTGAACCAGAGATGAACAGGGCTCTCTTTGAGACTGAGGCCTCACAGAGGGAGGCAGGCAGAGACATCACCTTTCAGCTGAGATTTTTGTGCTGCTCTTGTGTTCTGGTTTTTGCAAGACTCATCTCAGAGTATCTTCACTCTTCTCCTAATGGTCCTCATGGGATGTTTACTAATGTGTTTATAGCCAAACTAAGTTTGTGGGAGCTGAATCCCCAGGAGGATGGATGGGGATTTTCTTTTGTGGGAATGAGGAGGGAGCAGCAGGAATGTTGACAACAGAAAAATCTTTCTAAAGCCTCCTCTGGAATATTTCTGAACAGTAGTGCAGAGGTGTCTTCTGGGCAGTGTTTTAAGTCATTTCCTGGGAAATGGATTTGCATCCAGATCTCCTGTGCCAAAGCAACCCTGTCATACACTGAGAGTCTTTGTTGTGTCCTCCCCAAAGGGCTCTTCATGGCCACTGACTGGGGACAGCAGTACCCAAAAACTATGTCTGCAGGTATTGAAGTACCAAGGCAGTGCTCAGGGATGTCAGTGTGTCCCTGGAATGTCAGTACTTTCCAACGTCAGCTGAATACCTTGAAACTGAAGTAATTTTCACCAACCTGCTACATAGAACAGCTCAGTTTCCTGGAGGAGCTGCTCCTTTCAGCTCTCACCAGCTTTGCATTTGCCCTGCTGCTCACAAGATGCAACAGTTGCTGTTGAAAGACGAAGAGGACAGGGCAGAAGAGGAGGGACACCCTCAGCAGCATGACCACACAGCGGGGGAATGCCACTCATTTCCTGGGAGATGACTGAGAGTGTTGGGGCTTCAGTCACGGATGGACCATGTTTCTGGTCCCAGTCTCCCTTGGGAAGCTGTGTCTCCCCATGGGCAGATAAAGACCCTGGAGAGTGGCAGGACAGTGCTCTGAGAAGGCGGGAGCCCTTCAGTCCTTGTGTCCTGACACAAACATGTTGTTTGGGAAGTGGGAACCTGTCCTCTTTGTTTCTGTGCAGTTCCTACTGGAAAGGCACAGGGACAAGGGTCTTGTCATAGAGAACCTGTCCCACATTTGGAAGGACATAAGGCAGGCCAGCCAGCAGGTACAGGAGGCAATGACGAAAGAGAGCAAGAGAAGGGGCAGGTAAGTCTGAGCAGCCAGGGAACAGAGTGAAGGGCACTAAGAAAGGCATGAAATGCAGGTCCTGGGACTGAGGAGGCATGGACTAATGCAGGCGCTGAAAGAGCAGAGCCTGGTGAGCTCCAGAAGTCAGTCCCAAGAAGGAAGGGTTGCAATGTAAGCAGAACTGGATAGAGAAGCCAAAAGAAGTGGTTAAAGGAATGGGATGTTTAGATAGAAAGCAAAAAAAGCTGAGTCTGAGAGCAGGTCCAGGAGCTTGCTCTGCATTTGTGTTCCTAGACTGTCAAGGCAGAGCTGCAGGAAGCTCAGAGTAAATTCCAGGCAACAGAGAAGAGGTACAAAGAGAAGCTCCAGAGCATCAAAGAAGAAATTAATCTCCTCCTTGAGCAGAGGGAGGATCTACAAAAGCAGGTGAGTAAAACAGCAGCAGCCACTCCAGTCACCCAAAGGGTGGTCTGTGCCCTTGTTCCCTTTCTCTTGCAGAGCAGCAGCTCTGACTGCCTCATGCTCTGGGCTCCATGGCAGCTGCTCTGGAGGACACCTCCTAGGCTGCTGAAGCTCCAGCTGCTGCCCTGGACAGCTGGACTAGTCCTTGGCCTTTTGGGCAGCAATCACCAGCAGGGATTTCTGCTGGCCTCTTACTGCTGGGCCTTGCTTTTTGAGGTGGTTTCTCAGATGTCCTTGGGGACCCCTTTAGATTCTGAAACAGGCTGTCTGTATCCATTGGGAATTTGATCCCCTTGGAACAGAGTGGAACTGAAAGTTGTCCTTTGCCTTTCATCCCAGTCTGTGATGTGGCTGACAGTGATGACCTGTAGTCTCTTGTCTGCCTGTGTTTGTTTTGAGGTGGGAGAGCTGACATCTCAGCTTGCAGCCTCCAGAGAGTCCCAGAAAGCCATTGCCCACAAAGCTCAGCAAGATGTGAGTGAGGCACAGGAACTCTCAAAGCAGAAGGTGCTGGAGGTTGAGAAGCTCCAGAAGATCCTGGAAGAAGCTGAACATGAGAAGGAGGAGCAGAAAGTTTCTCTGCAGAACTTGGAGAGTGAAAAGAGCCATTGGGAGGAAGTGGAGCAGCAAAACTCACAATTCCAATCTTCGGTGAAGGCCCTAGAGGAGGAAACAGTGAGGTAAATGACAGCCTGTGGGACTGTGCTTTCTGTGTCATGGATTCCCTCTTTCTGATCTTTGCATCTGCAAGTGCCTCTGGCAGCATTTCCTAATTGGCAGAGTTCTGAACTATCCATGCAGATGTGTTTGATTCTCTTGATGTTGTGTTTCATTTTGTTTTAATCGTTCACATACAGTTACTCTGACGATGAAGGTCTTTGGAGTAGTTCTTCCCCTCTGAGGGATGTTCTGTTGTCAGGTTGAGGGGTTAACACTGGACAAGGTGTGGTGTAATGAGCTGGATGCATCCATCAGCTCCAGCCTGGGTCCAGGAATTTGAAACCTTTGGGGTCTGTATCAGCCTGGCATCCTGCTCCCTGTGCTTAGCAGAACCGTCTGAAAGCCATGATTTGGGATGGAAACCAGATTAACAGAGTGACAGAATGCGTAAGTTTGGAAGGAACCGCAGTGGGGCCTCTGATCCCACTGCCTGCTTCAGCAGGGTCATCCCAGAGCATGTGGCACAGGACTGTGTGCAGACAGTTCTGGAATATCTCCAGTGAGGAGCCTCCACACCCTCTCTGGTCTCTGTTCAGTGCTCGGTCACTGCACAGCAAAGAAGTTCTTCCCCATGTTCAGGTGGAACTTCTGGGCATCAGTTCCTGCCTGTTCCTCTTGTTCCATTTCTGGGCCCCCTGAGCAGAGCCTGGTCCATGCACTGTCCCCTCCCTGCAGGCTGACAGGCATGGGGAGGTCCCCTCCCAGTGTCTCCTCTGGAGGCTGAACAGCCCCAGCTCCCTCAGCCTTTCCTGCTCCCAGAGATGCTCCAGTGCCTTTGGCATCTCCGCAGCCTGCGCTGGCCCCGCTGCAGGAGCTCCGTGTCTGTGCTGTGCTGAGGGGCCAGAACTGGACACAGCACTGCAGATGTGCCTGCCAAGGCTGGGCAGAGGGGCAGGGTCACCTCCCTGACCTTCTAGCAATGCTCTTCCTGATGCACCCCCAGGATCCCTTTGGCCTCCTTGGCCCTTGGGCTCACTGCTGTCTCAGGGACATCGTGTTGTCCCCCAGGACCCCCAGGTCCTTCTCCCAGAGCTGCTCTCCAGCAGGTCACCCCCAGCCTGTGCTGGTGCCTGGGATTGTTCCTCCCCAGATACAGGACCTGTATTTGCCCTTGTTGAATTTCAGACAGTTCCTCTCTGCCCATCTCTCCAGCCTGTCGAGGTCCCTCTGAAGGGCTGCACAGCCCTCTGGGGTATCAAACACTCAACAGCTTTGTGTCATCAGTGAAGGTGCTGAGGGGGCATTGACCCCCTCATCCAAGTCATTGTTGAAGGAGTTACACAGTACTGGGCCCTGGGGGACACCACTAGGGACAGGCCTCCAGTTGGACCCTGTGCCACTGATCCTCTGGGTTCTGTCGTTCGGCCAATTCTCGTCTCATCTCACTGTCCACTCATCCAGCCCGTGCTGCCTGTGTTTGTCCAGGGGGATGTTGTGAAAGGCAGAGTCAAAGGTAGACAATACTTAAACTTACTGAAGTCAAGGTAGACAATATCCACTGCACTCCCCTCATCCATCCAGGTAGATGTTTCACTGTGGAGGACAATCAGGTTGGTCAAGCAGGACTGACCTTTAGTAGATTCTGGTCTTGGTGTCCATGTGGGCAGAGATGGCCTCCCAAATGAGGTGCTCCATCACCCTTCCAGGGACTGACGGGAGACTGACTGGCCGGTAGTTCTGTGGGTCCTCCTTCTTGTCCTTTTTGAAGACCGGAGTGATATTTGGTATCTTCCAGTCCTCAGGCACCTCTCCTGATCTTTGTGACCTTTCAAAGATGACCTTGAGCAGCCTTGCTGTGGTGTTGGCACTCATGGACTCATGCTGTCAGGGCTCGTGGACTTGTCGATGTCAGTGTTCTCTAACCCAATCCTCCTTGAGAGGAGGACTTTCCAAGGATTTTCCAAGGGAAATTCTGGCTTCCAGCATTCCTTTGCCCTGGTTTCCTGAGTGAGAGATCTCTGAGGAGTGGTCTTGTCAGTGCAGACCAATGCAAAGAAGACACTCAGTAACTGTGTCCTCTATCACCAGGGTGTCCCCTCTATTTGGGAACAGACACACATTATCCTTTGTTTTTCTTTTGTTACCAATGCCTTTGAAAAAGCCCTTTTTGTTGTCCTTGACATCCTTAGCCAGATTTAATTCCAGGTGGGCCTTGGCCTTCCTTGTCTCATTCCTGCTTATTCTGCTAATCTCTCTGTATTCATTTCAAGTGCCTTGGCCCCGCTTCCATCTCCTGTGTATTTTGTACTTCCACTTAAATAATGACAGGAGTTCTTTGTTTATCCACACAGGCCTCTTCCCTCCTTTGCCAGATTTCTTGCTCATTAGGTTGCCTTGTTCTTAAGCCTGGAGGAAGTGATCCTTGAATATCAACCAACAGTCTTAGACCCCCTTTTACCTGCAGGGCCCGTTTCCATGGAATTCTTTCAAGAAGATCCCTGGAGAGGGTAAAGTTAGCTCTCCTGAAGTCCATGGTTGTAATCTTAATTACTGTCCTACTTCCTCCTTGCACCCAACTGAACTCCACAGTCTCATGGTCACTGCAGCCAAGGCTGCCCCCAAACTTCACCTCTCAACAAGGTCTTCCCTGGTTGTCAGTATGGGGTTGAGCAGCCCACAATTCCTTGTGGGATCCCCCTCTGCCTGTGACAGGAAGTTGTCATCAATGCTTTTCAGGAACATCCTGCACTGTGTTGCTTCTCCAGCTGATGTCAGGGTAGGTAAAGTCCCCTGCAGAGACCAGAGCCTGTGACTTTGAGGTTGCTTCAGGCTGCCTGTAGGAAGCCTCCTCCACTTCTCCTCCTGATCAGGTGGCCTGTAGCAAACACCCACAGCAAGGTGACCTCACTTGTCTGCCCTTTCATCCTAACCCGTAAGGTCTCAGGGTGCTCATCATCCACCTCAAGACAGAGTTTGATACATCCCAAGTGTTGCCTCACATAGAGGGCAACTCCACCACCCTTTCTGAGGCACCCAAGAAACATCTGTTATTGCTATCTGTTGCTTTGTTCCACAGGCTGACTCTGTGTTTGGAAGAGAAGGACCTGAGGATCAGAGCACTGGAAGAAAAGGACCTTACCCAGCAGAACGAGGTGTCCGAGCTCCGTTCTGCTCTTCACCGGGCCGAGCAGCTCCTTTCAGACAGCACAGGAGAAGTGCAGGAGCTCAAGAACCAGGTGACCTGTGCACTTGTATCCTCTTCCCCAAGGGCACACAATGCCATGTGCAGCTTGTAGGCCCCCACTGGTTTCCCTCCCAGCACCACACACTGCTCCTGTGCTCTGCCCAGAGACACCACACCTTGAGGCCAAGGCTGGAGCTGGTGTCTCCTGCCTGTGTTTTCCCCTGTTCTCTCCTGGGTCCCAGTATGAACTCTCTGAGGAGTAGCAGCAGATTTCTTTGAGCTTCTCCATCCCTCTGTTCCCAGTGTTGTCCCTGATGGAGTTTGTGCCTGTGTCAGGCACAGAGCAATGTGGGGACACAGACGTGGTTCTGGGGAAGGCACCTCCACCTCGGCGAGTTCATTTGGTGTTTTGGAGCTGCACCTTCAAGGATACCCATTGTCTCCCCTTTCCTTGTTTGGTGTTTATTGTTCTCCATTGCAATCCTTGGCTTTGTGCCTCCTTTTTCTGGTGTCTTTTGTGCTTGAAGGAATTTCTCCTTCTGTCCTCCTGCTGCCCATTCTGCTGCCTCAGGAGCAGCCCTGTCCCTGACGCTCTGTGCATCCGTGTTCCAGATCCAGTCCCAACAGGAAGCCTTGCTGGAGAAGGAGGCTGCCCATGCAACTCGAGAGGAGCAGCTTCTGCAGGTGCTGGAGGAGTCTCGAGCAGGCGAGCAGAGCTTGAGGGACTCTCTGCACACGCTGGAGGCTGAAAGGTCTGAGCTGCGTTTGGGGCTCAGCAGCTCTGAGAAGAGAGCAGAGGCCTTGGCCACAAAGTGTCAGCAGGCTAACAGTGCCCACCAGGAAACCCAATCCCAGCTGGACAAACTGTACTTGGTTCTCTACCGCATGATCAGTAACAGCAGAGACTTGGTCACTTGGAGCTCAGGCAAGTGTGGGAGGCTGGGTTAGCACGTCTGTAGAGCCTGTGTGGGAGAGCAGGTGGAGGAAGGGGTGGTTTGTGGTCATCCTGGCCTGACAGACTCATCCTTTCACTTTAGGCTGACTCAGGCCTTGGGAAGTCTTGAAAGCTTGACATCCTTGCAGAGACACAAGGCCATGTTTGTATGTGGAGAAATGATCAGCATCAGAATGAAAAAGGGCCCGAGTCCTGTCATGGCACAGGGCACGTGCAGGCATCCTTGGGGCAGCACTGACATTAGTGGTCATAAAAATAATGTCAGCCTGTGACACGTGGCTTGCTGTGGGGGGAGCTCTAGGATGATGGCAAAGGCACTGCCACCTTCCCCTGTGTATAAAGAGGCCTTGTTTGTTGGAGACCCTTGGATTAAGTTTTGAAACAGAATGTCTTCTCTCTTCAGAACAGGGTCTTGTTGTGGGCCTAAATGCTTCTCAGGCCAGGGACCTCCCCACAGAGCTCACAGTGGACAGAGTGGCAGCAGCCCTGCAAGACCTGCATCAGCACCTGGAGCAGACTCAGAAAGATCTGGTAATGTGTGCCCTGGGCACCCAGAAATGCTGGCCCATTGCTGGACAAGCAGAGTGCCAACACCAGGATGGGTGTCAATCCTTTTAGAGGGGGTTGGCTCACTGCCACGGGGAGGAAGGAGGATAATGATCACATCTCCCATAACTGTGCCAGCAGTGGCTCTGAGAGATGATTCTGCTCCTCTTACCTCTTCCAGAATGACACCAGGAAGAAAACGCAGGTCTTGGAGCTGGAACTGAGCACAAGGCAGGCTGAGCGGGACCATTGGTGTGCCCGCAGTCAGGAGCTGCACCAAGAGTTGGCTGAAAGCCGGGAAGGTACAGCTTCTCCTCTCCCACCCACTGTCCCATCTTGTCTCACCAACAGGGATCTCTGATGCCACACAGAGGAAAAGCACAGTGCCTGGGGATGGGAGAGGGAAAAAACAACCAGCAGGACACTTCTCCTTAGAAGTCCCAGGGAAAACTTATGATAGAGAAAGATCCCGTGGCTGGCAGTGCATCTGGCTGTGCTACGGGGATCCTGTGTAGAGGTGGTGCCTTTCAGGTCCCATGTCTCTGCTAAGCAGGTGTAGCTTGATGCCTCAGCTTGATTCCTTCAAACTCCAGGCCATGCCAGAGCCTACAGGGCTATTGGCCTCTCTATAGCATGGCTGGGCAGGCATCCCCACCC
The DNA here is from genome assembly GCA_013396735.1 of Grallaria varia. Lineage (NCBI taxonomy): Eukaryota > Metazoa > Chordata > Aves > Passeriformes > Formicariidae > Grallaria > Grallaria varia. Next base: position 11,004 of record VWZG01005817.1, on the reverse strand, counting down.
CTTTCCCTGTCTTAATTTGCCCACTCTGTGCATCAGAATTGCATTTTCGTCTCAGTGTCATGTGTTCCTTGCCTCAGACTGCCTCTCAGGTATTCCTGGTCAATCAGTGGTGTCATAGTCAGTCTTCCCTTTGGCTTCCTCTTCCTTTTCCTTTGGCATCTTGGATCTGACTGTCCCCTCCTGTCTCTGTCCCTGTTTCACCCATGTCACTTCTCCCTGCTTCTAACCCTGCTGCCACACCCTCAGCCCTGGTTTTCAACAGCCAGAAGGGCAAACACACTTTCATGTTCCTCTGAACCTTGGCACTTCCATTCTTCCTTTTTTCTCTGCCTGGAAGTTTCCTCCATATCTGTCAGCCTTGGAAGCCCTTGTGGCCTTAGGGCCTGGGTAACACAGATAGGCAGAGAAGACATTGCTGTTGAGTCTGCAGGATGCACATCAGTTTGTCTTTCTTTTCTCTTCCCCTTTGCCCTGTCCTGCTGTAGCCCTGGGGATGGCAGAAGACAAGAGGGACTCCCTAGAAGCTGCCCTGAAGGAAGAAGCCTCTGCAAGGAAGGAAGAGGCTGGGACTCTGCTTCAGCAGGTGGAATCTCTGCAAAGGAAACTGGAGAGCATGGAGGAGAAAAGACAGGATGTGCTGGTGAGGCTGCCAGGTGCCAGGAAGGGCCTTTCCTAGCTTCTTTTGGATCATCCTTTAGGGGATGGCACTGTGGCAACTCTACACAGGAGGGGTTGAAAACCACTCCTCATTGCCTGAAACCCTGGGAAGGAAATGCTGGGATCCTTTGCTCTTCCCTTCCTTCCCAATGGAGAGTACATTGTCATGGCACTGCCTAAATCAGGTTTAATCTGGGCTTGAAATCTTGGCTGCTGTTCTGGCAGGTCCTCCACAAAGGACCAGTGAGTAGAGCTCCAAGAGGTCTGGGAAGGGCAGAAAGGAAGGTGGGACTGGCTGGAGGAGCTGGGAAAGATGGAGAGTAAAGGGAGGCCCAGGAAAGGTCTGCAGTGCCCCGAGAGGTGGAGACAGAGGGGCAGCCTGTGCCTGCAACTGCAGCAGAGTTCAGCTCTACTAAGAGCAGACGTAAGAGATGGAGTAATTGACTCTTTTTGTCCCTGCTTTGCAGCATGAACGGGACAGGCTGCTAGCAGAGATGGAAAAACTGGAGTGTGACATCAAACTTCTTGAGGAATCAGTTACAGCCTCTGAAACCCGAGCAAATACAGCAACAGACAGGAATCACTCCCTTGAACAAGAACTCCAGTCTGCACTGTCCATCTTAAAAATTAAAAATGAAGAAGTGGAAACTCAGGGGAGGAGAATGGAGATGCTCCAGAAAGAGGCAGCAGAAGGCAAAGCTTTACAGGAGGATCTCAGTCGTATGACTGCCATCCTGTCAGAGAGGGAGAGAGAAATGAAGATGTACCAGGAGCAGATGAGAGTCCTGGAAAAGCAGAAAGAAATGCAAAAAACTGCTCTCAATCAGGTTATTAAGGACATAACAGAGAAAGAAAAGAAGACAGAATCCCAGCAAGAACAGATACATGAGCTGGAGAAGCAGCAAGAAAAACAAAGGATTGCTTTAAACAAGGAGCTGGAAGAGAGAGAGCGGGAGATGAGATCCCAGCAAGAACAGATACAGGAGCTGGAGAAGCAGCGAGAAATGGAGAGGGCTGCTGCCAGCAAGATGAGCAGGGAGCTGGGAGAGAGGGAGCAGGAGATCAGGTCTCAGCAAGAGCTGATAGGGGAGCTGGAGAAGCAGTTAGAAGTGCAGAGCACTGCTGTGAGCAAAGTGAGCAAGCAGCTGCAGGAGAGCGAGCAGGAGATCAGATCCCAGGAGGAGAAAATAATGGTTCTAGAACAACATGGTACATCACAAGTGAGAAATCTGCTTGAGGACCTTGATCATATGAAAGGAAACCTAAAGGAGAAAAACTTGGAGCTTCTGTCTCTGACTCAGCAAATTCAAGAACTGGAAAAGGAGAGAGAACAGGGGAAATCTCTGCATGCCAGCCTTGAACACCTGAGGGCAGCTCTTAAGGAGAGAGAGAGTGAGTGTGACACTCAAAGGGAAGAGTTAAGGCTCTTGCAGCAGCACAAGGAACAGCAAGAGGGGCATCTGCAAGAGCTTCTTGATAAAGTAGAAAATATGACACTTTCTTTATCTAGAAAAGATCAAGAGCTTGAGTCACAACAAAAGCAAATCCAGGAAGTTGAAGAAGCCCTGGAAATGCAGTTAAGGACTGTCCATGACCAACTGGAGCAGTCCTTAGCAACCGTAAAAGAAAAAGACAGGCTCATAGACATCCAAAAACAACAAACAAGGAACTATGAGTTAAAAACAGAACAACAGATGAATATCTTGCACAGAGACTTAGAATACACTAGGACAGTATTGAAAGAAAAGGATGTCATGATTGAATCTCAGAAGGAATTGATTGAGACCTTCCAAAAACATCAAGAAGACTCTGAGCAGCAGAAGGAAATTCTGCAGCATCTTCAAGTGGAACTAGATGAAAAAGAGCAGGAAATTTTGTCCCTTAGAAAGCAGTGTGAGGCATGCAAGGAAAAGGAGGAAAGACATGAAGCCGATGAAACAAATTTCCATGCAGCAACCCTGACTCTGAAAGAAAGAGAAGAAAATATCTGGATTCTGGAGGAGGCCATCTGTAAGCTGCAACAGCAAAAGGAGGAGACAGTGGGGCAGACTAAAGCCATTGTGCAAAAATTAGAATATGCCGAATCCTCTTTAGAAGCCAGAGGTCAAGAGAGAGTGTCTTTGCAAGAGCGCATCCAGGAACTTCGTGAGAAGAAGGAGGTGGAAGGCAGGCAGACCAAAAGCCTAGAGCAGGATCGAGACAAAATGAGGCAGATGTTGCAAGAGAACCATTTGGAGTTCCTCAAGCAGACAGAACAAATGAGCATGTTCCAACTTCATGAAGAAAGCATGAAAGTAGCACTAACATCATGCCAGAAGCAAATAAGTCTGCTTGAGGAAGTGCTGAGGGAGAAAGATGAAGTCAATGAAACTCTTCTGCAAAAACTCCGGTGCCAAGAAGAAGAAGTGAAGCCTTGGCAGAATCTCCGGCTTAGGCCAACCAAAAAGCAGGAAGAGGTTAGACATGAGGGAGAGCAAGAGAAGCTGCTGGAAGAAGCCTTCCCTGAGAAAGAAGGAGAGACCAAGGCTCAAAGAGAGCAAAGGGAATTAGAAGAGGAAATAAATGCTCTTCAGGAAGATCTCCAGCATGTTCAGGAGACTCTGACAAAGAAGGATGAAGAGATCAAGTGCCAAACAGACAGAGTCAAGTATTTAGAGGAGTCCCTGACAGGGAGAGAACAAGAGCTTAGAAGGCAGAGTGAACTCCTGGAAGAATTAACATCAGCTTTGCGATGGAAAGATGAAGGGGAGACTCTAAGAAAACAAATCCAAAACCTCCAAAAATGGGAGGAAGTAGAACAGAGGAAAGTTCTCCAGGAGAGAGACCATTTCCGACAAAGGCAGAAGGAGCTAATGCAACAGTGGCAAGCGGAGAGGAAAGCCAATAAGGAGGAACTGGAGCGAGTAGCTGCTGCTTTGGAGCATACACAAAGCAGAGAACTGGAATGGAGAGAGAAGACACAAGTCCTGAGAGCTGCCCTTGATGAGAGTGAAATGGCTAAAGGGACTCTGGTAAAAGAATTAGTCATCCTGCAGAAAATGGTTTCAGAGAGGGACACGGACCAATTCCATCAACAGGTAAGCACTGGGATTGATCCTCAGTCCACTCAGACATCCACGAAGGATTCCAATGATGTTTCCCACCAAGAGGTGGGGATGTAGATTCCCGTCAGTACATGACCAGCTTGGGCAGAGCAGCCAGGGCTGCAGCCTCGTCGGTCTGTGTGGCTCCAGCAGAGACCATTCACTGCGAGAATGTCTCCTGGCAGGCCCACAGCGACTGACACAGCTCTGGAGCTTGCTGTTAAAAGCAGCTCAAGTCCAAAAGCTGGCCATGGGGAACTGGTTCCTCCATGCCTAGGCAAGCTCAGACAACACGTGGCAGCTTGGATTTGGCATGGGAAGGAAAGGGAGCCTCTGAGCAGACTGATGTACTGAACTTAGCAGAGTTTTCTGTTGATGGCTGAACAGCAGCTGCAGTGCTGGAGCTTGGAGGATGCTCTCAGAGAGGGAAATTTGAGGCACAGCTTGTCCAGTGTATGAAAAGGGATGGGATTTATACCATTGCCTGGTCAGGTTAGAGGCTTCATTGCTCATTCAGGGCGTGCTTGTGCTACCATCCGAAAAACACAAAGGCAAATGTGGGTGGATTTCTCCAAGATGAACTGATTCAGGTCCTGCTAGAGGAACAGCTGCAATAGCCTTGCCAGGAATTTACCAATATTCTGGCATTCCATTAGTATATTGGTACAGAGAAAAGCTACTAAGAAAGCACTGTATTTATACCTTATACATTTGCACATGACTTGAGAACATTACTGGCAGCCTGATCAGGATGCTGACAAGTCTTGGACCTGCTGATGGGAAGCAAAGAAGTGACAGGGGCAGGAAACATGAAAACAACAGGAGATTTCAGTTCCGTCCATGTAGATGAGCTGTGCAAGAACAGTCAATCAGGTAATGCAATTACATCCATAGAGACTGGGTTGGTGCTGTATCAAGACCAGATTTACTGATGTTCCAAGGAGCAGTTCATCAGGAAAGGCAGGATGGGGGTGGTGACTGAGGGCACTGCACGTGATGTGATTGATAATGTGACATTTTCCACTGAGTAGTTCTGTATGAGGATGTAACAGGTAAAAAGAACAGAGAACAGAACCACAGTGTTCCATCACTGCAGAAATACCTGCTTCACCCACAGCTTGCACATGTTGGGTTGTCTAAGTACAGAGAGTAGAACTCTAGAGAGGAGAATGTACAGTGATAGCCAAAGAGGATGACCAAAGAGGGTAAATAATTTCCCTAAAAGGAAGATGTAAATGTGGAAGTCTTCATGACTGACAAGAAAGGGAGAGACAAGAAAGACTGAGAGAAAGGGAGCTGGAGGTGCTACAGACCTTTGTACAACTATGAAGTGGCTGAGTTAGGAAATGACTGCTTCCAGTCTCTCTCAAAACCAGAATGGGAGACACTGAACAAAACTAGCAGGAAGCACATTCAGAACAAACAATTCAATTCTCCAAGGTGATTTGGAGGAGGGCCTTGGCCTGTGCACCAGGAAGAGAAGGGCCTTAGCACTGTCCATTCCTGTTGTGGTCACTCCCCAGCGTGTTGGTCCTAACACCCTTCTAACCTTATGTGGCACCAGCTCATTAAATCTCTGTGACTGCCCAGCAGGCTGTTGCAGAAGGGGAGCAGCTGTCATGGCTCTCAGAGAAGAGACTCATGTCACAGAGCCTGGAATGTCTGCACCGAACAGTTGCAAGGCTGGAAGATGAGAAGGTAGAGCTGAAGCAACAAAATTCTGAGCTCAGGAGGACTCTTGAGCAGGTAAAATGGACTTTTGTTACCTCTGCAAAGCCTCACGGTCCTCTGGACCACAACATGTTTCCCCAGACAGCACTTTGGAGTCCTCTGCTTGTTCCCTTTCCCCACTGTGTGCACACACTTTGCATTTTCTCTCTCTTCTGGCACCCCATGGCCTTCCCAAATGCGCCTTCACTGCAGTGCCACCCTCCTTGCCCCACTGTCCCCAGACACACACCTGACTCTCTTCCATGGCCCACATGGAATGCTTTTGTGTTCTCTGGTGCAATTGAGGGTCTGAGAGCAGAGATCTCCTGGACTTGATGTCCAGAGGTCCTTTTGGCCCATGTTTGGTGACAGGTTTCTGTGAGCCTTTCTCCTGTCCAACGTGCAGGTGGAACATGAACGGAGGAGGCTGAGGAGATGTTTTAGGGGTCAGATTTTCCAAGATGCCTGTGGATTATCTCTCTCCCAGTCTGACCAGCACAAGATGTCCACTTCTAGACAGGTGAGAAGAGAATCTTTGTTGGCAGGAGGGCTCTCTGGCCATACAGAGGAACAATGGCAAATGCCAGTGGCAGCAGCCCCCCAGTAGAGACCTAATGGAAGTCCAATATAGACCATGGCCCCGAGCAGGCTGCAGACTAAAATGAAATCCTTGTTTTTCTTCACAGGAGGAGTCTCATGCTCACTGCAGTCAGCAATTAGCTGAGTTACAGAAGCAGGTGAGGAGTAGGAAAACTCTCCTCAAAAGCTGCTGTGGCTGAACTGATGGGCACAGCTTTGCATGATGCTCCAGCCTGAGGTTTGTTTGGCTGTCAGGAAGTGAGTGCCTCAGGCAGCGTCAGTCCTGCACCTGTTGGCAACAATCAAGCTACATCCTTCACCTCAGCCTTGTCTCTGCCTTGGCTAAAGGTCTGGCAGGGTGGGAGAGGGATGGGAGAAACATTGGAAGTCACTTGAAAGTACCAGGATCATAGAATCATAACATCCTTAAGGCTGGAAAAGCCTTCTGAGATCATCTAGTCCAACTGTTAGCCAGCACTGTCAATGCCAAACCTAAACTATACCCCTAAGCACCACAACTGCCTGTGTTTGGAACACTTCCACCATTCCCTGGGCAGGAGGTGGGAGCAGCTTCAGCACTTCTTTAAGGTCCCTGGGCTTTGTTCACCATGTTCTTCTCTGCTCATGTGAGCAATGCTCCAAAGTTTGGGGGAGGGACAGGGGCCTCCCTTTCCACTGGATTTCTCTCATGGTGCTCAAGTAGAACAGTTCTCCAGTACCTCGGGTAAGCAGTAGCCCTCCTGCTGAGGCACAGCCTGTGGAACTCAGGGCTCAGTGGTGCAAATCTCTGCTTGGGAAATCAGAGCTGAGTTAGAAAAACCTGTGGGAACTGTCTCTCTAAGAGACCTGTCATGACTGAGGGTTATACGTGGCAAGGGTTGGCCAGCAAGAAACTTAACTTGTTAATAAGCTGAGCCCCATTCAGGATGGCCTTCCACAAGGTCCAGGTGTTTCTCAGGGCTGGAGATCAAGGGTCTGTCTGCCCCTGACAGCTGGTACCGTGGAGCTATGGGTGGTCCTGACTGGGTGGGCTTGTCTGAGCTCAGCCTTGTGCCTCTTTCAGGTGTCCCTCCTGAAGTCACAGCTGGCACGAGACCGACAGCACAGGCAAAACTACATTGAGAGCTGTGCAAGGACCAACCAGGAGCTGTCAGACCTTCACCAGGAGCTGTCCTGCTCCTTAGCAGCTGTGCTCAGGGAGCCCAAAGCTGCTGTTCTGGAGGCAGAGACTGAGAAGCTGGATCGGTCTCTGAACCTTACCTTGGACTGTCAGTCTCCTGAGAGACAGAGGGTGCATCCAACAGCCAGGCCTGCCAGAAGGGACCTGAGGTAACAGCACCTCTGGTCTTCATTTGAATGGGAGGATTTCTGCTAAGAAAAAGAGCAAATGGATGTGAGAAATGGGATGAACTCCTGGGGACAAGGCTGCTCCCTGTGTTTTCCCTCTGTTCCTCTCACATTCAGCTGGTGCTGTCAAACCACCCTATGTTGAGGTTTAGGATCTATGAAGTGCTTTTTCAGACAGATGATTTCTGGGGCCAAAATGTGAATCTGCAAGAACGAAAACATAGGTAAGGAGAGAGAATGATCTGTGAAGAAGGAAGCCCAAACACGAAAGGAACAATTCCTGAACAGTAAGACTTCTGGGTGACATCTGTTCAAGGGCAGCTGCTCAAATAAAACAAAAGGACATAAAGAGTGTGCTACAAACAACTAAAGGAGCATAACAGCATTTGTTCTGTTTGCCTTTGCAGTCATCTCCTAGGGACAGACATTACACATTTTTTTAATAAAATTTTTTTAGAAGAAGGTTATACTTGTTTTTTCCCTGGCACAATGAGCCTTTCTTGAGCTGTTGCAGGATTTGCCCTCTGAGGGCAGAGCTGTTCCATGTGAGGAGAAATGGGAATTTGAGATGTTATGGAAGAAAGGGATGGAGACTGCACAACAGGGTTTGGAGGTGCAGGAGAGAATGGGGGAGAGGGGAGGAAGGTTCACTTTCCCTGTCCCCTTCCCTGTCTTTTTTGTCTCTCTCCTAAGACAGCCTTAAAAGACAAGGCCTGTATAAGCATGGGATATAAGCGAATATAAGACATGGGTGTGACATAAAAGGGTATGGAATAAGGGGTGGAGATTGTAGTGGGTTTGTTTAGCTAAATAACATTTCCTCTTCCTAAGCTGGGTCACCCAATTTTTCTGACCAAAGAGATATTCCATACTGTGTTACGTCAGCTCAGACACAAAGAGGGTGGGAAGGGAAGGATTGCTCTCTTGTCATGGCTGCCTGCTAGATCAGCCCTGTGTGGAGACCCTGCTGCTTTGGAGGAGTGACCACCTCACTGCTCGGAGGGAAGGAGAAATGTTCTGTTAGCTTTTCAGTGTGTGTGTCTGTACATTTTGGGTTTTTTTAGTTCTCTTTTCTGTGTAAATATAAACTGCCTCGGTTTTCAAGTTGTATTTTTCTCCTTTCCTTTCCCTATGGGAAAGGGGAGGGGGGTGCTGGAGCAGCTTGGGTGGACACTTGGCATTCAGCCAAGGTCAGACTACACAGGGGGACAAGAGGCAAAAGGAGGATCAGAGCGTTGTGTGGCATGGTGAGGACACCAGTGCTAAAATCAGCTAGGAACTCGAATTCCTTTACCCCACCTCTCCCTGTCCCCTTCTCCCTTCTAAAGCTCTGCTTTGCCATGGCTTTTTTCACCAGGAAAAGCAGCTGGCGGTGCAGCATTTGCTGATGATCTTCCCATCTGTGCTCCTGGGACAGCAAAACATCCCACAGGGGTCCTTTCCCTTATTTCAAGTGAGTGTGCCAGCTGCTTGGGCAGCTCAAATACGTCATCCTGAGAGAACAGCACTTATGACGGTTGATTTATGGGGGGTCACGTCCCGCTAACGGGGGGCTGTCCCTCCTTTACGTTGCAGGGAGTTCCCCCCAAGGAGCCCCCGGGGTGCCCCACAGAGAGACACGCAGAGACCACCAGAGAGGGAGCAGAGAGAGAGTTTATTACATGGGCAGAGGTCTTTATAACTTCTCCATGGATCATAAAAGTTCCAATAGAAAACTAGGAATAACATCCAATAGGAAAGGGTTAAATGAGGGCCAATAGGGAAACTACACAGACTTCTATCAAGGGCACATTCTTTCAGACCTAGCTAGGGAGATAAGGGTTTTCTCAAGGGATTTTTGGGAAGAAGACACAGTGACACAGGGGAAAAAACACAGAAACTCCATCTTAAACAGTAGAAACAGCTTCAGTTTTTAAGGTATTCAGGTTAGCTTTTCTTCCTTCTTCACCAGCCCATTTCTCACAAGACTTTTTCCATTTCTGATATTGTTTGTTCACTGCCACAAGCGCTGAGATTGCAAGGAATTAACAAGAGCCAACAGTGGCGCTGTCCAGCACAAGCACAGCTGAGTCAAGACGTCCTGCTTGGACTAAAGGGCAAGAAGCAAATGTCCTGGCAGTGGGGGCAGGGACAGACATCGTGGGAAGAGCACAGGGATGCAGTCTGGTTGTGTAGGGATGGAGTGAGGAAGGGCAAGGCAAAGGCAAAGCTGAGCTTGGCAAGGGATGCAAAAAATAACAGGAAGGGCTTCTACAGGTCTGTCAGCCAGAAAAGGAAGGTCAATGACACTGAACCCTCTGCTCCCCAATAAATGAGGCTGGTGACTGGTACCAACAGACAAGGGGAAGGTTGAGGAACTCCACAGTTTTTTGCATCCATCTTCAATGGCAGCCACACCTCAGGAGTGGATGGACAGCACGGGGCCTGTGGGAGCCAAGTCCCTCCCACTGTAAGAGAGGGTCAGGTTGGTGATGGCCTGGGGAACCTGGCTGCTGTCTGAGGGACCTGAGGAGATGCATCCCAGAGTCCTGAGGGAATTGGCTCATGCATTTTCCAAGACCCTCGCTGTGATTGTCACCAAGTCCTGGCACTTGGTTGGAGTTCCTGGCAATAAGAAAAAGGCACATATTGCACCTATATATAAAAAGGGGAGAAATGGGTACCTGGGAACTACCAACCTATCACCCACACCGCTGTGCCTGAGAAGGTCACGGAACAGATCCTCCAAGAAGCATGACTTCACCAAGGACAAGTCGTGCCTCGCCAACCCTGTAGCTTCCTCCAAGGGAGTGGCTCCATCTGTGGACAAGGGAAGGGCTACAGGTGTCATTTATCTGGACTTGTGTAAAGCCTTGGACATGGTCCTTCAGAACACCCTTGTCTCCAAAGTGGAGAGGGATGGATTCCAAGGGTGGATTGCTTGGTGGATAAGGAATTGGTTGGGCAGTTGCATCCAGAGGGTAGTGGTCAACGGCTCAGTGTCCTGATGGACACCAGTGACAAGTGGTGTCCCTCAGGGGCTCCAATTCTACTTAATGTCTTCCTCAGCGACACCAACAACGGGACTGAGTGCAGCCTCAGCGTGTTTGCAGACAGCACCAAGCTGAGAGGTGGGCTTGATGCTCCTGAAGGACGAGGACATCCAGAGGGACCTGGACAAGCTCAGAAAGTGGCCCATGGCAACCTCATGTGCATTAACAAGGCCAAGCACAGGGTGCTGCCTCTGGGTCAGGGCAATGCCCGGTATCAGCACAGGCTGGGGAATAATGAAGGGAACGAGAGCCCTGCTGAGAAGGCCTTGGAGACGGAGGAGAGGCTGGACATGAGCTGGCCACGTGCCCTGGCAGTGGCCCCTCATTCTCTCTCCCACCTCCCATCCCTGCCGTGCACCCTCCACCCATTCCTTCCATAACACCTCAAATGCCCATTTCTCCACAAATGGAACAGCTCTGCCCTCAAGAGGGGAAATCCCACAACCACTTGCAATAGACTCACTGTGCCAGGGAAAAACAAGTATAACTTTCATCTGAAAACTTTTTTATGGAAATAACTTTAACAATGTTTGTCTAATTGTTTCCTGGAAAAAGCCTTTTTATAACAAAATAATATCTAAGTGATGCTTCAAACC
>VWZG01005816.1:895250-933112 GCA_013396735.1 Grallaria varia | reverse complement strand
GTAAGTGTGTCAGTGTGTGAGAACGTGGAAATATGATCACTAGTAAAGCTGCCTCATTTACACAATCGCAGTATAGAGCAGCTGTAGATCTTTTGTTGTTAGCTCATAAAGCTGTTAGCTTATAGTCATAGATATTAAGATTTTGAATTGTTGTACTGCATAATATATAATTAATAGTATGCTTGATTGCTTAGATGTTTTATACTAATAGCAAATTTAAGCATTGTTTGGAATGTTTGTAATTTTTTTATTTTTTTATTTTTCTTATGTGTGCCTTGTTTGCTGCTTCTTTTTGTGTGTAATTGGTAATATATAGAAGTTTTTTCTTGAGTTTTTGTTTCACAGTAAGAGACTGAAAAAAAAAAAAAGTGAGACGTGAAACTCAGCTTTGTCCTGCTCTGACATCATTGCTTGTCATGTGACAGCAGGCCTGGATGCTTGCCAGTTAAATATATGGAGCCTTGTCACGAACTGGAACAATAAACCACGGAATCTACTTCCAGAGATCCAGTGGCGACATGAACACCGTGCTGCGCCGTGCCAACTCGCTCTTCACCTTCTTCCTCAGCGTCATGGCCGTGCTCACCTTCGGCTGCTTCATCACCACCGCTTTCAAGGACCGCAGTGTGCCCGTCACCATCACCGTCTCCCAGGTCATGCTAAAAAATGTAGAAGCTTCCACTGGACCGAGAGATAGAAATGATCTGGGATTCGTCACATTTGATATTACTGCAGATCTGCAGAGTGTATTTGACTGGAATGTTAAACAATTGTTTCTGTATTTGTCTGCCGAATATTCAACGAAAAACAATGCTCTAAATCAGGTGATCCTTTGGGACAAGATCATGTTGAGAGGAGATAACCCAAGGCTGTCCCTAAAAGACATAGACTCAAAATACTTTTTCTTTGATGATGGAAATGGTCTCAAAGGAAACAGGAACATCACTTTGACTCTTTCCTGGAATGTTGTACCATATGCTGGTATTCTACCTCTTGTAACAGGATCAGGACATGTGTCTGTACCTTTCCCAGATACCTATGAAGTGACGAAAAGTTATTAAATTATAGTACTGAATCATAAGCAAGATATTTTTATGCTGGCATATTGTGAATACATTTTATTGTGGTTTCTTCTTATGGGGGGCCCCAGCTGGGCTGGGGTCTCTCTGGAGTGCTAGGAACTTCTGCACACGTCAGGGTGATATGCACGGAAGGGAAAGGCTGTGACACCTAGAATGGAAATCCAGTCTCTAAAGTGCTGAGTCATGGTTTACCAACATGCACGGCCTGTGTGTCCAATTAAGAATTACTTATGTACAGAGAGGCCAATAGGCCATGGACATGTGTCCATCCTGAAGTCTATATAAGCCATCGTTTCTGATATAATAAAAGGCTTTCTGGTTCCTGTTCCTGAAGAAGATGTCGTTCCTTGACCTACCCCGACCATCACGATGACAAGTGGGGGGGTGGGAATGGGTGGGAGGTTGAAAATCATGGCTCAGAAATATTTCTGGAAACAAAGATTAAAAGATGAGGAGGGGAGAGAGATTTTCCTTCCTACTTTCTAGCTGAAATTCACTCTAATAATATTAATCCTTTTGGACTCTTTACAGTGAGTAGAGATGAAGAGACTAATCTCTGCCTCTTCTACACTGGAAGCTCCATTAGTTCTACTAAATAGCTGGTGCAGCACCAGAGAAAGAAGTACATACGCATTTACCTCCCTTCTCCTTTGATCTCAGCAAGATATTATAAAACAGCTCCCATATTCTGTTCTTTCATTTTAAAATGCAAAACAATCTGTAACTTTCTTCCCTCCAGCACAGGAAATCCTGGTGAGGAAAGGGGCCCTTTACTAGAAAATGTATAACTCACACTTTTCAAATGTATCTAACTCCATTAGTCATGTGAATTCAATATCTTTTATTCCCTTGTATGAGCCATCTTTCGTCTTTCCACAACAACAAAGAAAATCCTCTTTTCTGGTAAAGGAGGAGTTATTTGAACTTCACTGGTTCAAAAGACTGCAGTCTTTGCCATAGCTAATGAACTCCTAACAAACTAGGGGTATGCTGATTGGGCAACATGACTACAGTCCTCTCCTAAACTACCAGAAAATAAAATACTTCTTTACAGGACTTAAAGTGCTGGAGACGTGAATATACTCACTGTCAGCAAAACCTTACTCTTTTGGTGCTACATACCATTTGTTCTGCCACTGGTGGCAAACTTCAGTAGTCATGAGTTGAATTTTAGGATAAGATTACTCATGCCTTAAACTCCATTGTTTACAAAGGGAAACTGGTGTGCCTGGCTCAGATATAGAAGTAAACATTTGGTCAGACAAAACCAATGTCATGCATCTGGTCATCCTCAGATCTCTCACATTTGCTTCTGTGAAATGTCCTCCTTGGCTAACACCTGGGTTTTCTTCCTGTGAAAACTCAGACACAAGGTAGCAGAAGAAGGGAAAATAATGGCACTAGAGAGTAGACACAGCATGGTGAGGCTCGTACCTGTAGCTGGATGGCATAGAGGCAGAAAGTTGTGGCCTCCAAATTGGAACCTGTAACCCTGTAACCTTGTTTCAGAGCCTAACAGAATTACTTAGGTTTGGAGAGCATCAAGCATCAGATAACTCAAAAAGGGTCACACAGGTGACAGCCTTCTTAGTGTGGTTTTGAAGAAAGTAGTCAGTCATAAACACTGAAGATCAGAGTATATCCAAAATCTATACTCCTTCAGGACTTGGGGACTCACTTGAGGTCACTGGGAGGGACTCCTGTTTAGCACTTTCTCCTGAGGACTGATGTCCAAACCCTGTCTTTCAAACCAGGAGGAAATGGGAGCAGTGATCACATATTTCAAGAAAATGTAGCTGGGGGTCACAGTGAGGGTAGACCCTTGTACCCTGTGTGACACAGTTACTGCATTTTTCCAGAGCAGGGCTGGAGACTGGAGCTCCTGGAGCTGGGACTTGTGGACTAGGGAGGCTCCAGGCAGGGTTGTGGAAGCCCTCAGGGACCTCACAGCAGACTGTTAATACACTCTGGCTACCTGCACATACAGTTCCACTTCTATGTATATTTCAATGCTCTTCCACATACATTTTAACCTTTAAATTAGACTAGAGAGTTTTCAATGTAGGAAAAATACTAACAGATTATTTGACAGTAATCTCCACTGCCACCAGAAGGCACTAATCCACTCAAAATAGCAGTCCTTGCAGCAACCACACATGTAATGACTATGCTCGACGAGGCTTCCAAGCCTATTGATTAAAATATGCCAGGTTCTGATACACAGCAGAGACACTGTGAACTGCCACCACGTGACTTCCCCTGTGACCGCCTGGCAGCAGACGCGGTGACACAGGAACAAGCCTACCCCCCACCAGCACCGGGTCAGTGTTCTGAGCACAACCCCTCTGCTGACGGGTGACAGGGAATGGGCCCCCAAGGAGCTGGCACGCGTCTGTTGGCAGCAAGTGCCAGGACAGGGAAGAGCTTGTGCTGCCGTGGGGCTCATCTGAGCCCTGATGGGGCCAGCACGGAGCCTCACACCCTGCACGGGGACGGCTCTTTGTTACACTGCCATATATAAATGCTAGGTCAGGGTAGCAAAACAGTATCGATAACCTCAATTTTCACCATTAGAAATAGGCTGTGCTCTGAGTTGTTCTGTTGTGTAGTATTGTTCAAATTTGGAATGCAGGAGAGTGGCGTGCATTTGGAGTTATGGGGGTCACATCTGTAGTGCCATGGCTAAAGACCAAGCCATCCCAACTGGATGTGTTAACTTTTCCAAGGCATTTGATTGTCCTGGACCATTCAGAATGCCCAGGAACATTCATGCTAAGAAAATTGAAGCACTTTGGCCTTGACTGAGCTTCAGCAGATAGATTTGCTTCATATTTGTTAACAAAAGAGACTGAGGGAGAGGGAGAGAGAAAAGGTGACAATTTGTGTACAGAAGTAGCCATACAGTAAATCTCCTGTGAAGAGTTTTATTGGAAGAAATCCATTTCCATTTTTCTGCCTCCAGATGTTATAGACAGTTATCAGGACAAAGGTAATTGCTTAATACTGAAGATTTAAATATAAACAATCCAATCATTAATTTCCTTGGCCCTGAATGACAAAACTTCAGAGTTGCAATGTGACCTCTGCCACTTCCACAAATGACTTACTAGCAAGAAATGAACTTTTTCAATTCAAAAAGAAATGGAAGAAAACAAATCCATATCTTCCACTCTCAAAGGGACAACAAGATCATAAAGTCATGCTCCATATGGCCCTGATACTCTAAGGTGGTTCAGGCTGTAGATTGAGGTCTGTGTCATTGATACGTGGAGAGCTCAAAATCTGCCTGGCTTGTGTCTACTGCTGAGAGAGTAATTTGTACCTAATTTGTTCAATAGTTTTTCTGTTTGTATCAGACTTTGATTTTTCCAAATACACTTGTCAGTAGAATTTGCTCAAATGCACTTTGCAAACATGTTTCAGCCTATGCAAACTATTTGTTTTGACTGTTCACTACTCCTGCTGTGTAACCAGCCACCTAAGGCAAACTGCAGTTTTCCAATGCTTTTGCAGATGACTGATCCTGAAGTGCCCTGAACTGCTTTACAGATCTCTGCTGTAATGTGTTTCCAGTCACCCAATAAGGTTACCAAAAGCTATTTTTCAGTCACATAACAAGGGTCACTCTCTGTTGTCTCTTAACAGATATGTTTAGTGAAATCAAACAGGTGATGGAGTGATTTACATACACAAAATAAGTTGGAAAAGGAACATTTTTATGATTCTTTTTAACTGAGACATATTTAAAAAGTAAAACTTAATTGCAAATCTCTTAATAAAGTAGTAAAAAATGCAAACGCTAGCTTGTGGAATTCTGAAGTGAAAAGAAGTACAATAAAAGTTACAACACAGACGCATATTAGGTCTTGCATGGTGTATCACTAATCAGGCTGCTGCTGAAGAGATCTGAAGGTCTGGAATGCACAACTACATCCACAGTTTGAATCCATGGGGTAAGTTATGGCAATACCCTGTGTTTTTAACCCTGAAAAAAGAGATGTGATTTCTGCTCCTAATGAATGGCAGTGGCCCTACCGTCCTAGTGAATAAACCCAGAGAGTCTCACAAGACTAAATCATAATCTCTTGGCTGTCGCAGAGTCTTTCACCTGGTCAGCTTGATGCTTAGCACAGTGATGGCTAAGGTTAGATGAGATGAACCCCACTCTGACTGTTTTGATTTGTAATAACTCCCAGTGCCAGACTGATAAAAGCCTGGTGTGTTAGTGCAGAAATAACAACTGCGTTTGTCTGCAGAGACTGTGATGGAACAAAGGTGTTGTTTTTATCGTTAGTTAGCAAGGATTTTAGGAATGAGCTGCAGAAGAAATCTGACTGCCAATGACACTTTTGCGGGCAAAGGTGCCACAGCATTCAGAGTTCAACAGAACAGGGCTCTCAAACGTGTGTCACTCGCCATAGCTCCAACTATCCTCTCACTGAAATCCCAGGCACCTCTTGTGGACATGTTTATTTCTGAAAACCTAGTTAGAAGTGTATGTTATGTATCAGAATATTTTTCATTTTTTAATGGCCAGACTGGGGTCATACCCAAAGGCTTCCACTCTCTTGCAAATGACAAACTCTGACCCAGACTGGGCATAACCCAGAACACCTTGTTCATGGCTCATTCTGGGAGCATCATTACATGGCAAAATAAAAAGAAAATAAAGATATCTGACCTAAAATAGGCAGTGTGCATTTTTAAGCATAGAGGAAGGTCATTTGGTGGTGTTATTTTGAGAACTCTGCTGACAGAGGTGTTTCTGTAACATTCTAATTTCAATGCTATTATCTATAGCTCTTTGTGTAGATTTGTCCTTTCGATGTGCACTGTTGTCAATGGAAAGATACTGTAAGCTGGTTTCAAGGTGTGATTCAGAAAAAGCTGGCAAAAAGATGCTCTGAAATTTCCAAAGCCATGTTGCATATCTTCAATTCAAGTGGATACGCATGCAATCCTCTACAGTTTGGCAAATCTCTTCCATAAGCTGCCTCCCACCTACAAAACAGAGCCAAGGTCATCCAAAAGGATTCTAGTACATGACAACAATGATTATCAACTCTTGTGAACTACCCTGGACCTCTGTTATGGCTGATGCCTATGAGAGAGTGTACAGGTAGATCACCTTCGCGTGCAGGCACACCGTACATTTACAGGAACCTTTGTGGTTTCCTAAACACCAGCACTGAGTTCGTACATCCTGGCTTCCAAACACCTAAACACATACTGGACCCAGCTACACCTCAGAGTTCTTGGGATCCACCTAAGACACTCATTGAAACAGAGTTCCCCATGTCCATGAGAAAATTGTCATATTTGGTTTGAAGAGTAAGACTTCGAAGACTCACACGTTAAATTTTAAAGCCACTAAGATGAGGCTCGTAGAAGAGAAATCAGGGCCATCCAGAGATCTGGAAGGAGCGGGATCTAGAGAATGGTGGTTTTATAAGGAGCAGCACAGAATATATGTTTAGAAAGCAATCCCGTTTTGATTTAAGATGAACAACCATCCCAGATATTGCCTGTAAGCCCAACAGAAGAATAGGATTTCCTGGCTCACTAATATGACTTTCTTTTTGAAGATCTGCTCTACACTATTACTGAAAACCCAAAAAATATCACAGCTTCTCTCAAAACAATTTAGACCCAGGAAAATGAAGGCTTCTTTCCCTTCTTTCCCCTTTCTTATATGCTGCCCTGTTCTGACAGGCTGCTCAGAAAGCTAATGGGGATTTACTGTTTGCTCTGTGGCTCACAAAAAAGGCATTAAAAAAAAAAGTCCTCATGTAAATAATTGCATCAATTTTGCAATCAACCAGAAAACAAACAAACAAAATCCAATGAGGCCAACACTGAATGTACTAATCTTGCCAATGCTCTGTATAATTAAAACAATTTCACCTTGAAATCTGGCATTAATTACAATATGGAGCACCTCCAGGCCTTAGCATTTTAGTTTGTTTTTATGGACCTAGCTAGAACAGAGATTTGTACATGAAATATTTTCTAGTCTTTTTGCTTCTGATCCATTTAGCAATTATTTTATACAATCTATCTGCAGCATATCAGAGGTCACTTGAGTCTGTTGATGCACCTGTACGACTTAGGAAATGCCACAAAGCATCTCCCTTGACAGCAAACTTCATCGCAAAGCCATTGATACCAATGTACTGGCAAAACCCAAGTAAATCCCGAATCTGTGTTTGCATTCACTGCACACAGCACTGAGGAGATTTGCTGCTGTTGTCCTCTAGACAGTGATAGAACAAAATTTTAAAACCAGTTCTCAATCTCAACACTAGCATTTCAGATTTCCCACCTTCATATAGGGGCTCAGTTACAGGAGAAGTGTAACAATATCCTCAAAAAGTGTTGATATTTTTCTGGAAATCTGTTTACATACACTAAAAACATACACCAAAACTTATATGCAATTGCCTCAGCTTTGCCCTAAAATGCAGCAGGGAAAATGGATTTTAACTTCAAACTTTAGGAAAATGCAGATCTTATTTTAAGCTTTAGAGTTTACACCTCAGTAATCCAAGCTCTTAGTCAGAGTCTAGTCTGGTTCTAGTACCAGCCTGATTCTTCACTTAAATTTAAGTTTCATTACTTGGACCTAGCTTTAATTTAAATACTGAAGATTTATTCAGTTGCCTTCCTTCTTGTAACATCAAGCAGATTCAACTAAAGAGATTTGTCCTCGAAATACATGCATTCAGCATTGGTACTGTAAAATTAACAGTGATATATATGTGTTTGTAGGCACAGTGACCTTTATTAGCTTCTCATTATATTTGAAAATAGTTCTTGTTACCTGACTGAATGAATTATGCTGAGCATTGTTATGGCTCAGATAACCTATTGAAACTAGATATTTTTCATGTTATGTAAAATGTTAAAACTAACAAGCAGTTAGTTAAGCATTACACTGGAGACTACCATTATGTCTTACATCTCAGAACATAGACTTTTAAAACTGTTCAGATTAAAGATGAATCAAAGCGCTTCAGCTTCAGGGATAGGATTGGAGGTGCACATCCCTTCAGACAGAACTGGAGTATAAAATCCAACAAAAATTGCTTTTAAAATTTAATAATTCACAAAATCTATGGTTAAGCACAGCCTGGCTGGGGTAGATAAGTAAAATAAATACTGCAAAGTCAATTTTTAATAATCTGTGGCATGAAATTTAAGCACAAGAGAAAACATTTCACAATCAAGTCAGAAGCTTTTTGTAAATGATCAAATGAGAATTTAAAACCCCCTCACCTACCAATGCAAAACACATCCATTTTATCCCTCAATCCACACAGCATACTCCTAGATTCCTTTGTTTAAATGCCTTTTAATTCTAACAGAACCTTTGTTGTAACCCCTTTTTGGTACTAGAGTTATTTACAACAACCTCAGAAGAAGATAGACAGATTCTGGAGCCTCTTCTTTGCTGGTGAGTTGGTGCATCACATGCGGTCACAGGAAATAAGGTAATTAGTTCCTGTGCTAGTCTGGTAACAAGTGTTCTGGTCTATTTATCTAATTATTGAGACAATACATTTACAACTGAGGGGATTTTGCTGTAAGAGGTTTATAATACTCTGATTTAGGCTGATCTTCAGTCTCTTAATGCCAAGTAAAAACTGGCCTTCAAGCAACATTTTTGTACGATGAAGAATAAAATCCCAGATGGATTATGACAAGTCTGTGTCGTCCTAAAAGAGAAATCAAAATGAAAAGCTGGGAAAATTAAATGGCAAGGATAATATATATACACACACACACTCATTCAGGGGGGAGAGAGAAAATGTGAAGATTTGAACGTATTTTATGCATCTGGAATCAGTATGCTAACAGGCTGTTTATGCTAAGAGGTGCACCATCTGCAAGGAATAAAGAAAAGGGAGAGATTATACTATATTATGGGGAAATCATATTTTGACTTTATTATTATGGCTGCAGCTATTTTATGAAAAGGAGGTGTGTTAATATTTGTCTAACCAACCAAAAAGGAAAGAGAAAGCAAAATGGATTTTTCAGAGAATACTTCTCATGAAATAATAAGGGACTTGTGCAGTAGAGCAGAAGGAGGAAGGAAGGGCAGTGACAAGAAAGGGAGGCTGAGACTCCTGGTAGGAGAGAGATGAGAGCTGGGGTTTCTGTAGGGCTGAGTGTGGCTGCAGAGAAAAGGGTGAGCAAGTATCAGTAGCCACAGGGAACATAACCAGTGAGAGAAGAGGTCCTCTGGTGTCCTAGACTTACGCAAGGAGGATGCCAACGAGCCACAAGACTTGGATGCATGTCCCCTCAGCAAAGTTGTCTCCTGGGGTGCCTGGACATGGGCGGCGGGGAGGCAGGACAAGGAGTTACAATGCAACCCTCAGTGCTTAGAGGAGATCCTGGGATGGGATGTGGGCCAGAGCGTCCGTGTTCTCTCACATCCTCACATGAGGTCCAGATCACACCCCCATGAGAGCGACCAGGACTGGTCAGGACACAGCGGATGGTGACACTTGGAGTCAAAAGTGGGCCCCTGAGCTGTAAGCTGTTAGGAAGTGATTTTCTGGTAGGAAACTGTAGGGAAAACAAGTGACATTTCAATGTAAGGTAAAGGAGCTAAAAGCGGGTAAAGCTCAGCTCTACACGGAGGCTCTGGACCAGACCTCCTGCTCTTCATATTTACACTCTCTCGTTACAGATATTTGGCATATGTTAGTGCAGCTCTTCCCCCCACCTCCTGCTCCTACCCTGGGCCGGAGGCTTTTTGTTCGGAATGGAAGGACAGCCCTCACAAAGGGCCTTTTTTCCGGAGAGATATTGGTTTAATTTACAGTGGGCTAGAAATGCATGTGCTGCCTGTGCCCTGGGCCTTTCAATCACCTGCCGGGAGCACTCACTTTTCATTGTTTCCATTTTAACGTTGCTCTTGCAGCTGCAATTGCAGCCTCTTTGAATTAAATCTGGGTTAACAGTCTGAGGACAGATAAGCCCCAAGAGAGGAAATGATGTAAATCCAAATGGCAATTCTTTAACCTATTGCTTTTTATGACAGGATGGAAGCCCTGTGTGCAATCAGAAGCAAAGTGCATTTTTGCAGTCTATTCTCATTTGCATAAACCTTTCTTTTGGTATTTGCATAATTTTTCAATTAATCACCAGGACAATACTCTAACTCCTGAACATCCCACTCCCAGGCATTTAAGGTATTCTTGCTAATATAAAAGCTTTAGACAGCCATGATGAGGCCAATACCTGGGGTCTTCTATTTATTTCACACGTAAAACCCAGTGCAAATGTTTACTGTACCTTGTACTCCACAAAAAGTGCATCACTGATTGCTGAAAAAGCACAGATGGGATGTAGACAGTTTTTCATTTGTTGTTCCATATGATAGAACTCAACACATCTGGTATGCTATGAAAAGCATCTTTGCATTAATTTGTTTGTCAGTATCTATTGAAAGGACTATCTGTCATCCTGTCGCATTTTGGTTGCCCTGAGATGTCTGAAGACAAGACTAGTCACAAATTGCGACTGCTGGCCACTGGGGACTAACTGGTAGAAACCACCAGCTGTTCCAAGGATCATCAGTGCTGGATCTGTTTCTTTTTTTTTTTTGCATTTTTTATAAATGGAAATTTCAGTTTAATCTCTCCTCAGACATTTTGCATTTGCAAGAAGAAACCAAACCGCTTGAGTAAGAGACAGTTTGTTTGTCCTCACTGCTCGTGTGCATGTTTCCATCTGTTTCTACAGCTGGGTGAGTTTTCTTTGCCTGTATAGGAGTGATGCAGGGGGCAGAAAAAGTGCATGCTGGTGGTGTACATGGGGTGATCTTAACACTCACCTATGGATGTTATGTCTTTTATGTCAGGAACCTGACTGTAAATAGATTGTTTGTCAGGGAAAAGTAAAGACCCTAAAGGTACCTTGGTGTTTATATGGATTGATCAATACAGACTGAGAATGTTTTTTCCCATGGTTCTTCATGCTGATCATCTTGAAAGACGGCTCTGTGATTTATGGTTTGTTATGTTTATTTTACCTCATCTCCTCGCCAATGAATCAAAATGTTGAATGTCATTTCTTTTCCAATCTTATTTTTTAATTTTCTTATTAAAAGTGTTTTATTACATTAGACTCTGATTGTGTGGCTAATTTGAACCATTTTTCTTCAGTCAAGAGCTATTCTGGCATGAGAGTGCAGATCTGACTGAAGGTGTGAATTTCAGGTTCTATTAATGATTGGGCAATATACACATTAAGAACTTTCAAAAATATGAGAAAGCCTACGAAACTTAGCGGGAGCATTCTTATGCCCATTCAATGGGCACGTAACTTCCAAATACTGGACTGAACTGCCTGTAGTTAATTACATACTCATGGCTTTTTATAATTAATCTGAATGATCTGCCATACACCAGTATAACTTGCACTTAATGCCAGCCATTTCAAAGTAATGAAAAGATTTTTCTACTTAATGACATATAATCCTTTGTAACTACTGATCCAAGTAACAGGCCATACCTTGTTTTCCCAGTATTACTGAAAGAACTAGAACCTTATCTGTTTGGGAATAATAATGACAAAATATATATTTATTGGCTTTTCACAAGATTCCTTCAAGTGCTCAAGCTGAGCTCCTGAGCTTTGAACAGGAGTCCCACATGAGTTCTGCCTAAAATTAATGGTGTGTTGTGATCCAGAGTGCTCCATAATTGTGATTACTCTTTCTCTCTGCTAATAACTCTATTACATATGAAAGATTTAAACCAAAATCAACCTAGTAATTTGAACACCTTCAAACAAGTGCTATCCTCTCCAATATACACATATATTGAATGGTTTAGGGAGCTGAGAAAAGGTGAGCAGATCTTCCTTATTTTCTGGGAACCTGCAGTGTTTACTGACTTTTTGGGCCAGATATTTCAGATGGTCTGAGCCAACATATGACAGCAGCAACAGCCTGTCTAGGCAATACCAATTTACAATATTTGAAAGCTGTGGTTATTTAAGACTTGGATTTTTCTAGGTTGACTCTGGTTTGTGAGTATCCAATTTGCAGAAATAAGAAAATTAACAACTAAATTTATTAAAACCAAAGTTCGGCTCAGCCTAACTGATACAATACCAGCAAACCTGAGAAGGAAATAAAAACTGAAGCTGGCTCAGTGACAGAGACTCACCCTCAGACGGATATCTCAGGAGGGTATTGAGTGACAGCCAACAAAACCCAAGATGTATCATGATCCTGAGTAGAACTATTTGCAAGAAAAGCTCCTTGCTGTGACTGAACACTGCAAGAATTGGGGCCAGAATTGGCAAATGGATGTGATGGAAGAGGACATTCCTCATTCCTGCCAATCACTAGATTATGGAATATGAGAATATTGCTGGTGTGTCTTGTTTTCTTAAATGCATTTCATGTCTCCAGTGGGGTAAATCTTGTGAAAGTTGTGTATGGCAGACTTTTATTTTACTATGGAAAATACCATAAATCATAAAGCAGACTAGTAAAATATGCTGAGGGAATCCTTAAAAATTAAGACAGCCTTTCATGGCTGCAAAGCACATTTTCAGCTGAATAATTTGAGGGCTAAACAGCCCATAATGTAGCTGGCTTCTCATAAAGTATAATTTGATAATGAAGTGTTCTCACACAATTTAGGCTTTTCAGATGGCTGCTAAATACAGAGGTGTGGGGAGCATCAAACGAGATTATGTCCTAAAAAACGGCTGCAATGAACACGTAGCTGTTGTGGAGAGCAGCAGTATGATGCTGCACCTTGCATTTATATAAAAAATAATTTCTTGTAACATTCAACACAAACCTACTACTTTTGCTATTTCCTCTTTCACCCTAAAATTAACACTGAGTCTCTCACTTCTTGGTCTTGGCTTGAAAATCAGCTTTGTGGTGTCAGGATTCATTACAGATTGAACGAGGCTGACAGGGACCTCTGGAGATCATCTAGTCCAACTCCCCTGCTCAAGCAGAGGTAGACACAGGTTGCCCAGGACCATGTCCAGTTGGGATTTGAGTATCTCCATGCACAAGTAGAGCTGGTCCAAACAGTTGGCAGCTGAAGGCCCCCAGGAAAAACACTGTGGGTGTGAGGCAGAGGTGTTAGCAGACAGCTAATAGAGGAGGACTGCACAAGGCCAGGTAACATCTGTGCAGGAGCATTTTGCCTCGGCTCTCTGGTTCCTACTTGCTAGTTTCAGAGAGATCTTCACACAGAAGATTATTTTTTCCCAGCTTTTCAGCAGGTAGTGATACATAAAGCAGAAATAAAATCTTATCTCATCTGAGAATCCCAATGGAGAAGCTGGGACTCCAGGAAGTCAGAGGCTTCACTTTCCTCCTCCACTCCTTACTCTGCAGGTCTTTCTATTACAAAGCCCATTCCTGTAGGACTGCACAGCCTTGGAAGGAATCTGATGAGAAGAGCTTTTTACCAGGGGTCTTTCTGTATGTTTTATATTTAGTGGAAGAGAAAATCAGAGTCAATTTAGAGAGAACTTGACTGATACTGCTTAAAATCAAAGCCAAAGCTAGACAGCACAAGACAGGCACCTGATAGGCAACCCAGTTTTAGTCCCATTTGATTTAAACGTCATAGGACATTGCAAGTCTGGGCAGATTTTTATTTTTTTTTTATTTTTTTTTTTTAGCATTGTACACTGATTTCATCAGAGTCAAACAAATAAAACTTTATTTCAAAATTCCTTACTTGTCTACTTCTCTTTGCCTTAGTGTAAAATTGATGTGACAGAGATTTCTGAAAACCCTTTCTTCCTTCAGGGATTAATTCTGGTGGTACTCTGAGTGTTAGGGTTTTTTCATAATCTCTGCTGGCTGTGAAAAAGGACTCTAACACCTATGGAAATGACCATGCCCTTTGCTTCTGTCAGTTTTCAGTGAATTTAGAAAGTCTGAAGTACAATAGACTGAAACAGGTGCATGATGGGGGAACTCCAGGTAGGATTTTTATTTTCTTTTCAAAACCTCCACATTTCTATAGTTTCCTGCTTTACTGCCACCTTCATTCTTTAAGGCCAAGCAAGAGATGGGAGACCTGGGAGATGAATGGAGAATGTACAATAACAAGAATCGATCCATAGCTCTTGAGTCTGACCTATGAAGGGATTATATCCTGAATGTCACTCCCAGCTTTACCCTCAAGTGGCATTTGAATGCACGGTGCAAGAGGCAGCCACACATATCAGCAAGGAGGGATGCAGAGGCTGGCTCTGCCTGCCTGTGCTGCCGTGGCCAACCAGAAAGGCTCTCAGCAGTGGTTTGCATGTTTTCACTCTGCTGCTGGGTGTCCTTTCTCGTTTGGGGGCATGTGTCCTGTTGACCAGATCAGTGCTAGCTGAATTGGCTGAAATGATTTATTAACCATGGAAAGGCAGGGATATATGCTAGGTTCACTGCACCAATCAGAATCTCTTTTAACCTAACATCAGTTTATGGCACATATAAATCTTTAAAAACTCTTGGCATCTTTTATGAACAGAATGAATACTTTTATGCAAATATGAGCTGTTCTGCTGAAGTCACTTACGTTTATGAAACATCCATAAATTTCCTGATGGTTTGCAGTGCCAGGACACAACAGTCAGCCACCAGCAGCTTTCACAGCAGCGATCTCTATTTTTGAGACAACCATGTTTTGGAAGATGCTTTATGCTTCCTATAGTTGAAGATTTTTCTTCCTGCTTCAGGGATCACCTGTGAGCTATGCAGGGCTGGCATTTGAAGTCCCACTTACCATTTGGTAAAGGCAGAAGAAAAATAAGCCACAGTAGGTAACACTTGGCCTCTCCTGTTAACCAGTGTAATATGGACAACGGTCTTCAGAGGAAGGTACAGGCTGATATCACACTTGTTAAGCGATTTCTTTAAACCTGAGGACAGATCCTGTGATTCCTTATGTAGAATGTAACACACAGGCACTTAAACCTGCTCTGCTCCTATGACTTCCATGTACTTCTTTGGGACTGCCACATGCTTGTCCCTCCAATTTTGCTATGGTCTTTATGAAAATGGTGAAACTGTTAAGATTTAAGGTTCTTATGGGAGCAGCTAAAAGGCAACATTGTCCACATCAGAGCTGACAGGAAATTTGTTATTGAGGATGGCGAGGAGAGGCTTTTACCATCTCTCAAGACAAGTATGCTGGTGGGAAGTAACACTTCATATGCAACTTCCAAGACTATGTATCTTAAATTGCAGTGGCTTTGAGGGGGTAAAAAAATCAGTGCTGGAACTCTTAATGCATCCAGGTACATCTAAATTTCCCCTGAGGATGGGATAACGTAACTGTCATTTCAAGTTTTACATTCTTCCTTTAAATCAGCTATTTCATTTAAATAAAAAGGTTCTATATTCTGGGATGGAAATGCAGCTGCTTCAAGTAACCCTGCAGCATGTTGATTTATTACTGACTATATAGTCCTTCAAGAAGAAGATTCCTTAAGAAGACATTCTACATCCAGCTCTATATTTCTTGCTACATAGCACTTTGTATTAATCTCACCATATCTCCATCCATGAAATTTGTGAGAAAAAATGGAAAATAAGGTAATTACATATTTGGATAAATACATTTGCAGGATTTAATGCTCTGTGTTCACATGAACAAGCTACTCTGCTGTCTGCTATTAGAGATGTTAAGAGAAAAGTTATATATCTGAAAAGAATTTTTATGCATAAATTGAGAAAAGTCTCCACTTCTACTTTTCTGAAACTGTATCTAGGTGTCAGTAAAACTAGGCTTAGGATGTGCCTTTAAAACAAAAAAAAAAACCCACCCAAAAACAGAATTCTGAAGGGCAAAACATCTATTTTTGCTGAGAATCTTCATTTACATTTCTTTTTAGGTGATGAAAAAACCATCCCAGTTGCACTTTTTCTATTAAATTAAAAAATGAAGGCTATGATGTCATATAGCTTTGTATGATCATGGCTTCAACAGGATTATTAAGCAGTAAAATTGGATAAACTCTCCTGAGGATGTTTCACACAGTTTTTCACCAAGACTTGTTTTGTTCATGCGCAAAGTGCACTTTGTAAATTCCAGCAAGAACTCACATACACAGCAAAGCCTGCCTTTGTAGTGGAACAAGTCCAAGTGCCATACCTGGATCTTACACTAATTTTTAAGGAAGTGCCTGTCCTAACAGTTCCACTGTTACCAATGTGCAGCCAAAGCCTTTTTGAACTGAGCTCCAACAGTAATCCAGGAATGGATACTGGTGGTGGAGTATGGCTCTCTAAAGAGAAGAAAGAAGTAGGAAGTTTTCTAAGACTATATACTTACAAAATCAATGTTGCTATGATGGATACAAGGCTGATGCTTTATTTCAAATCATAAATACATTTTTTTCAAAGAGATCCAGCTATGCTGAAGCAAAAGTTGTACAGAGTCATAAACTTTTACACGTTTTGGCCATCGGGGAGGACAATGAACCACAGGATCTTGAGTATGAGGTAGCTATGGACTGCTGAGACCAATAGGCATCTAAATAAATACCTGAAGCTGAACTGTGGTAATACCCACAGAAGCCTAAAATTGTTCCACATGAGAATGTACTACCCAGAATCAAAGTACAGGTTGGGGTACTAACTATATGATTGCTACTCTGCGCAGGATGCTGTCATTCTGTCTCCTAGCACTGCTTAGAACCAGGAGACAGAGACTGGATTAGAAGGAAGATCCACTAGTACCTTTGAGACAGCAATTCTTTGTCTCTGGTTTTGAAGGAAACACTTGGTGCAAAAAGATGAGAAGGGATGGCGGGAGACTGGGTGTGACTTCTCACAGTGGGCGGGCATGTGATTCATTGCTGGATCCCATTTTCCTCCGGGAGGAGAATTCATGCAGTTAAACAAATGACCCAAGGTCTTTCTGCAACGGGGCAGTTTGAAATTCATGAAATTCAGGCTCATATATAACAAGGAAATGTAAAATGGGATACAGACCATTAAGAGCATCATCAGCTTGGCGGAATCAGGGAGCCATCCCTACCACTGCACATGAGCACAGTGTGGTCTGTTCCCAACAGCAACCTTAGAGAAGAGCCTTGGTTTAAATAAATAGCAAGACTTTTTCAGTACTATATAGCAGCTGGGCTCACTTCAGTTTTGCATATGTCTGTGCAATGTAATGGTCTGGGATGTATCAATTGTTATTGCAGAATCAATATTAAAAAAGAACTCATTCCCTGCTCACAACAAAGTCTGTTTTGGCTTAAAAGCAGCTGAATCGTGGGAGAGGAACAAAACTTAAACAAACCTTAGATTTATAGCTGCCATTTCAAATTAACAATCATCTCACTAAATCATCTTTTCCCCTCTTTCACCTGGAGACCTAAATTTAAAATCATAACATCTCCCTGCACAAGTGTGTTGTTGGAATGTGGTCAGGCAATTTCTAAAATAAAATGTTGTTATGCTACTGTGCTAAGATAAATTTTCTCCTTTTATTGCCTGAATAGGAAAAAAGGAAAGAAGAAAAAAAATATGTAAGAGATAAAGATTTTAAAAAATGTGTCTCTAATTGGCTATTTCTCTAAAAGAAGTATTCTCGCACAGTACATATTGAATCATGGTATTTTAGGGTCAATATTGGCCATACTTTATACATAGCATTAATAAAATATGATTCACTAAAATAAAAGAGGGTTTTTTTTTTTGTTGCTGCGAACACTAGCCAAATACTGCCATATATAAGTAGGGCAGATTGGTTACAAATGCTCCTTCTGCACAGACTTTTAATGAATAAAACTTCTCCCTACATGGTGTGACAGCCTTGTTTTGAAGATTACTTGGTGGTGTCAGTCGAATCACTGCTAAGAACAAACTGTCAAGTCTAGCAGACAAGCATAAGACTCCAAACTGTTGTTACTTGGTTTCCATTTGTTATAAACTAGTTAATAATATCAGTCCCATACATCACTTTTTCCAAGTGTGTAGGGTAGGGAATCCCTGTGTTTATAGAAATTCAGAAGGCTGTAAAATGACATTCCTCCCTTTTTGTACACAATTTATGTTATTTGCTTTCATAGTATGGATCCTACTATATCCCTTACAATAAATTGTTTTAACGGATGGGGTTTTTTACTTGTTACATAAAAGGCCACATGCAAAGCAAGTTAGCACTTCTGTTAAAAGAAGAGGCTGCTTCTTGTAATTTATTGTTATTACACAATTCTTATTTTTATAAGACATCTCAGATAATAAATCCTCATTTACATTCATATCCTTTCTCTCTGGATTTGAAGAAGCATCTTAATCTCAACACCGGCTGCGATGATGATGAGTGTCTACCTTGGACCTTTGTATTCGCCTTGCTTGTCCTCAAGTTCTGATCACTGTAATTTTACAATTTTTGAGGAAAGTGCCTCTCCTTCCCTTCCACTGCTAAGTAGGGCAAGTGGCAGGAGGTGCTCATCATGTTACAGGTCAGAAGTCATCTGGGTCACTAGCAGGACATTTTGATGCACTCTGGCAAAGCCTATGGAGCAGAAACTCCAGTAGGAAGGCTCCCGGGTGCCCTAGATTGCAAACAGAGACTGGGCTTGTTTTCAAAAGCCACTACATAATTAGGAAAAGGAATGTGCGTTACAAATTGTGGAGGACTTGGATCACAGAGAGGTAGGCAGTGAAAATTTAATTTGCCTTCCACACGTAGAAGAGAGAACTGTATGATTTGGAAGATGGACAGGTTATTAATTAACTGGATATTTTCACTCTGATCAGATCTTACATGATGTTATCATATGGAGCAGTGACAGAAACCCCTCAGAACTCTACACACTCTGCCCTGTAAGTTCATTTCGTTTGCTTCGATTTCTGTGGCTGTTCCCTTTCACAATGAGGGGAAACCACAAGAAATCTTGAAATGGCTCAGTGGTCTGGCTTTCTATCAGAGCAGTTCCTTTTACGGAAGACATCATTCTCCGTTTGCCTTCAGAGGAAATACTGGACCACATCCTCCTGACAAGGAGCAGCAACTCCTCCAGACATGGCACTGACACGAGTTGTGCTCAAAGAGATGGTCCTGCTGATTTCACAGATACCTTCCATTCACAGCTTTCTGTTCCATCTGGGCCTGGATATTTGTTCTATCATTGCCAGAACTTTGACAGAAAGAGAAGCAGCTCCACTAACACAGATGAAAAGATTGTCCTGAAATGTTTTAGCACAACTACTCACGTCAAAAAGAGCTAAGAATGGTGGATGCACTTTTCTGAACACAAACACACATTTCCTGCCAGACTAGGGGTGCCTTGCTGTACAGGTTGTAAAAAAATGCTCATGCTGGAACACTTGCTCTCCAGCAGCTGCCACAAAACCTTCACTGCAAACAGAGGAAAGAACACACTGCCAGGTATAATCACCCAAGGCACAAAGGAGGGTCGGTAGCAGTCTGAATATTCAGACTTAAAAATTGGGTAAAGCAATTGCCCAGGGGTGCACCACGGCTCAGCTTTTGGCAGGGACAAAGCTGCAAACTGTGGGTGCCATGAAGTCATCAACCCTTGTGGGCAGTTTTTATAACGCAAATGCTCTGAGGCCACCAGCAGCGCTCCCTGGCAAGGCCAGACAGACCACGTAGGGTATGTAGGACCCATCCTGACCTCCCTTGCCCAAATTCTGAACCAGGCCTGGAGATGAAGGGCAGGAGCAGTTACATATGCTACCTACAGTGAGAAACTTATCCTAGCATGAAACTGGGTAGTTGATTATCTCCCAACTGGGCACAGAAGTAATCTGTAGCAGAGAAGAGCTTGAAGGGGTCATGAATTCCTTCAAAAAAGTTGAAATGACATGTGCTGATTCTTATTTCATCTTCTGGAACTCTGGGGGAATAAAAATTGACTACATCAACAGCACTCCTGTAAATCATAAACAGGAAAATCTTAAAGGAAAGTCTACTGATTTTCTTTGGGATAAGATGTTGATAATTAGAAGCTAGAAAACATTTTGTTCCTCTGCTCATGTCTTTTCAGGTCTTAGACAGGCACCTTTAGAAACAGAAATATAAATCATTATAATCAAAGTAGGGAGTAATATTATATTTTAATGGTAAAATAATATCAAGACTGCGATAAATTATATAAAAACAGCATTAGAAAATGTATCTAAAATGTTGAATTATTATCTGAGGTGAAGCTGTAGAGTTATAAGTTCATAAATAATGAAGCCTCTGTTGGCAACATAAGTAATATTTCAGCTGTAGAGTTTAAGCTCAGTTTTTACAGAATATGAGCTTAAAAAGAGGATAAGACGGACTGAAGAGGGCACAGCCTCAGGTAAAACAGCAGTTACCATCCACAGGCTGTGTGGGGAATGGCAGAGCCTCCTACAATTGAAATATAACTTAACAGGCAAGTGGTGGGAGCCCTGAGACATTGATAATACTATCTATGAACAAGTCAACCCAGGAAGCCTCTGGACTCTGGAATATCTAGTAAAACAAAAACCAAAGTGAACTTGCATTTGAAAACAAGCTCCCATTTCCCTCTGCAAGTGACCTCAAAGAATGTGACCTGCCACGGATATGGTAATTCACTCTTGCTGAGGTACAAATGGCACCTCCTCAGAGTGTTGATGAAAATTTAATGGTGCCTCCAAAGACCTAACCATGAGAAAAAGCCAAGCATGACCCAAGCAATGCACTCCTCTAAGATAATGTTGTTGGGTGAAAAGAGGACGTGCTGCAAATCCCAGCTGGTCTCTGCAGAATCCTGATACACCTGAGAGGGTGATCCATCACCATGGTTGTTCTCTAACATTGCAACACCAGTGTGAAAACCCTGGCAAGTGCAAGACTGAGGCTGGTAATGCCACCTTTTCCTTGTGCGACTTTGAGCCGAACTTTGTTCCCACCTATCCCAAGGGACACTGCAAGCTGCCACAGCCAGGGATGAAACCTTCTCTGCTCTGCTCCCGGCTGCTGCCAAAGGATGGCTCTCCTATCCTGCCTCCTGTACAGCTCTGATGACTCCGAGACTAATATACCTGGGAGAGTTAAACAAATCCTGCAGAAGTCTTATCTGGGTATCAGCACCGTGTTTTGCTAATAAGCTTCAGATAAACTATGCTTATAGCTCACTGAGCTTCTTGAGCTGATAAGTGATTATAAATGAATATCTGAATAGAAAATACACTGTTCGACTGAACACAGATCTGTTTCTAATGAAAAAAAAGAAAAAAGACAAAGTATGGCTGAAATAAAGGAAACAGGCTTCCCTTGGCTGGAGAATGTAGACTGAGCTCAAACTGATACCTTCACAAGACAGCAGACCTCTTTTCTACAAATACTTTTGCTACTTCATTTCCACAACAGTTTTAACAGATGATGGGTGAAAATCTTATCCTGCTGAACCCATGGCAAAACTGTGTTGGTTCCCCTGTATGAAGTTACATACGTGATGCTCTGTGTGTGTTTATTTATTGAACTATATAAAAGATCATTTAATACAAGAGAATTGAATCTTGTCATGCCCTGGGTAAATAAGTAGGATTAAACCCATAACACTTATAGCCCATGCAAGCCTAAGAGAAATTATATGATGTGTTGAAGACTGGCCTTCCTACTTTTGGTAGAAAATAGCTTGAAATTGAGACTGTCTGTTTTTCAGGATGATGGATCTTGTGTAAGGGTCATCAGTCTATCAAAGCCTCTTCTAAATCTCCACCATTCTCTACCTGAATTTTGAATATTCAATTATACCTTCATGGATGCAGACTAGAGGTTTTTATTCTGGAAGTAAAAATTGACTCTTTCCAGCTTCTCAGACTCAACTGATTTTCCCTTAACAGGGAAATAATTTGTTGGGAATCTTTGCTTCAGGTTAGATTTAGAAAAGGTTGGATAGACTTTGAATCACATTGTTAAAAGTTAATGACCTTGATCTGTGCCCTCAGATGCTCTGAAAGAGGAGAGAGAGTTCATACTCCTGATAAGCGGTCTTTTTAAAAATAAACACCGAGCAGTGGGGAAGTTACTGTTGCATTTAAATTACCTATTTATTTAAAGTAACCTTCAAGACCTGATATTTACTTTTGCTTGAATATAATTTATCATGAGAAAGAAAGTTGCATGGTTAGTGAGAATACATGGACATTTAGCTATTTTTCCTATTTATTAGTGTAAATATTTTTATTACCATCTACTTTGTTGACTAGCAACTTGCCACGAAGAAAGAAGCCACAAACTATTTTATTATGCAAAAAGACAAGAAAGCTTACACTGGATTTCTGACCTCAGATCTGTCTTTTGTCAATAACACTGACAGCATTTCATCTTTGCAGAGCTGATCACTACCTGCTGAAAGAAAAGCTCCTTAAATAAAAAAACAACTGAATATAATAATTTTTCTGTCAGCCAGCCATGAGCTGTTGCAGCAGTCCTTGCAATTAATGACATCACGCAACAGTGACTCACAGGGATAGCCTTGCTATTTGCGTATCCTGTTCTTAGGCAGAAAGCTTCCCACTGGAGCACCACTGGGTGCTGGAAACATTTTGTGGTGGATTTTAATCATAACTTCATTTATAGGGCGTCTGGAGCGATGGTACAAAAATGAGGTGGGCTGAAGGAGGAGGAAGGTGAGGGTGCCAGGATGGAGTGATGGCACCAGCTGTACGGAGAGCACAGCCAGATTTTTTCAGTTCTTCTTTGTCACACTTAAACATTATTTGGGAATCTTTCAGTGGCCCAATTAATTTTTATTTTGTACTTCGCTCCTGTTTTATACATGTTCTCCATGGCACAGGTTTTGTTAGTTCAGGAGCCTTATACTATCTCCTCTGCCCAAAATAACACTGTGAGAGGTGTGGCAGCCTGAGACTGCTGGTATCTCTGAAAGAACATGACATTTTTCACTGGAGAACAGGTGGGGTATTGTATGAGGTGAGTGGTGTGGAGCCAGGGCAGGGCTGTCTCCGTGGGGTTTGAGGAGGACTTCTCGAGGCAGGTGGATGTCAACGGTTGGCACGTTGGGGTGAAGGGAGGAGAGTGAGGTGGATGCTGTTGAAGGCAATCAGTATCAGCAGCCCCTGCTTTTTACCTCACATTCTCCCTAGATGTACACACTTGCAGTTCATGTTCCCCAGATTTTTGACTGGGTAAAGAAAAGCAGGAAGGTCTTGAATCTTTTCTCCTGTGGACATTATCTAAGTTTCTGGGTTCTCCCCAGCATTTAGGCCTGCCTAACTACAAATAAAGCCTTATTTGTAATAAGGAGCACAGTCCTTGCTTTAATATTTTCCTCTGTCCCATCAAAACATACCAAAATCTGGGGACTCAGGGCAGCATCTGAACCAGTTTCTGGGATGACATTTGATCCCCCCAACTAATCTAGCAGCCAGCAGCAGAAGGCAAAGGGCACTGAAGGTTGCCTCTTACCAGGAGTGGGAGAGGAGAAGCTTGGTGACTACACTGACAGAGGCAGATGACCTGAGTTTGGGCCACAGTGATCTTTCATCAGGAACTACTGTTTAAACACAGAACCTTGAACAATTTCTAGAAAATTTGTAATCTACTTAAAAGTCAGTAAAAATATCTAAAAATGTGTGGGCTGAAATAAGCTTTGAGATGGTCTCCATGAAGAACCAAATCCATTTCTCTCTACTTAGGGTTTTTGCCTTTTCAGTGATTAAAAAAATGCCCCTTTTTACATCTACAACTTCTGCCTAAACCACAACACTTATTTGCCCTCAAAAAACTACTATCTGTGTTTTCCCATTTCCCCTTTTTCAGAGTTCTCCAATGCCCTCTGTCCTTTAAAAGCTTTGACATGAAAGGTGTCCACTTATTAGAGGGGCTGTAGAAGATCTGGGTGAGCAGGACTTTAGTTTACATCCAAGTAGAAACACTCCTTGAAATAGTTTCCTGAGGGGTCCTTCCCCTTCTTTTTTCTCCTGTAGAGGGAAGAGCTGCACCACATGATTTTCACAGGTACAATTTATTTACAAGCAAAATCCACGTCCTGCTTATCCATACAGCCAGCTGACAGATGCTTGTTAGCAGGTGAAAAGGAGGCTACTTGTTAAAAGTGCAGCTGCTTCCACATTTTTTTGCCAGCTGCATATCAGACACCACCTGGCAGGAATTTATTCATTAGATATTACTTTAAAAAACAGCAATGTGGTGCATTTAAAATGTTAATTTGGAACGTTTTAAGGACCTGGTCATTGATGAAGAAATACAATGCTAATTTGCTGTGACTGGTATTGCTAGTGGCTATAATATTTGATTACTTCTCCAGGTTTGCAAATGAAACAGCCATTGTCAACCTGAAACAATAAAAGAGCAACAATCCTTTCTCATATTTATTAGTAAATAAAAGACATGGTGGATTCTAGGTCACAGAGATTCAGCTGAACTTAGGCTTTTGATTGAAAGTTAAGCCCCTGGTATCTGGAGAAAGCCCCTATATGCTTTGTATTAACATTTTGTTGCACCATAATGTGACAATCTGAAGATCTCTTAACGGAATTGCTCACAATGCCTTCATTCTGCCTTCCTGAGGTTGTATTTTTAATGAGGCTATCTTGTCCTTTCCTCAGTTTGTAATAAGTAAAAAAAGGGTATTGTAGCATAAAGCATAAGGAAATTTCATCCAAATTATAAAACCCAATCATAAAGAATTATCAAAACCAGAAAATTTGGGTTTAAGTGAAGTATTTAACATATAAGGTATTCAAAACGGAATAAATGAACAACTTCCTTAATGGTTTAAGTTTTCCTGTCCTTTGCCTCTTAAAAATATAACAAGCCTCTCTCCCACAGGGCTGATCTGAATCCATATATCAGTAACAGTGAAAAAATAGAATTTCGGGAAAAGAGTTCATTTATAAGACTGGGACTCAGCTCCCAAAGAACATAATTCAGTTCTGATTATTACATTACTGGATCTCTTCCTGGATAATTAATAGATGGGATATTCTGTAATATATAATTACAAGAAGACCAAAGAGTTTCAATCTAATTTATTGACTTAGTATTTTATGAAATGGAAGTTCATTATGAAAAAGAGGAAGTATTTTTTGGTTTGACCTTCTCTTTATTTAATTGATACTCCACAGATGCCTTCATATCCATTTATTTTCTAACTATGTCATATGTGCTCTGTAAAGTGGGTAAAGTCACATAGACCTTCTATTATCACTTATTTACAGTAGCAGTGCAGCTCCAGGCTTCAACCCCTGAGAAGATTTAAATATATCGATCCTTTCTCCTTTCTCTTTATTCTGACCCCGGAAGGTGAAGCAAGACCTCCTGCAAGTTAGAGAGACGTGTCTTTAGAAGGGCTCTTGCATCATGGCAATGCAAGCAGGCACCTGGGTAAGATGGAAAGGAAAAAAACTTGAGGGAGATTGAAAAGGAAAGGTTTGCCTGAGGTTTTCAAGAGACACCAAACCTTCCCCTGTTAAATCTTTCCTGATGCAAGAGAAAACACAATCTTCTCAGTGACACCACAACGAGGATAAGGCAGCACCTCTTGCAGGTTTCAGGAGTATGGGACACAGTAAAATGCATGATGTATTCTGGATTTCCAAGCATGATGTTTTCCTGGAAATCATGTCTCACCAACTAGACTTTTTCCTTTCAAAATTCCCCTAGTCCTGCTGTATTCTGAAAAAACGGGGGGAAAAAAAATAAAAAAAAAATCTTACATCCACAGAAAAAGTGAAGTCAGGAATTCAGACTTTTTGCTTCAGGAAAGCTGAGGCTGTAAAACCCAGTAACACGGTGGTTACAGACCCAGTCTGGATAGGAGGATGTCACTGTGCAACATTTGGAGGCTGGTCAATGCCAGCTGGGATGGAGCAGAGGAGCTGCTTGGTCTCTCCAGCCTGTCAGCGCTCGCTACAGCAGCAAACACGAGAGCTGGTGATTCCCAGTTCCTGGGCCAGGAGGATGCTGCCTATGAGCCGGTCCAAAGGTAGATGTTGACAGAAGACATTAAGAATTTAAAGCTGAGAATAAGAGGACGCCCCAAATCTCATTCCGCTATATGGCACACTCTTCTCAAACCAGGGTCCGTGAGGCGGCACATGTGGACACCACTGACACAGACGCTTGTAATAGCAAAGCAGAACTCAGAGCATTTCTAATGCAGCAGCCAGGAACACGCTTAGATTAACAAGGACTTTTTGAGGTAATTTTTCTTCTTCTGTTTTCTTTTTTTCACATGCTCCCATTACAAAACACATTAGCTGACCTTAGGGTGGAAGACAGTAACATATCACTGCCTTTTCAGGTTCCCCGTTATGTTCTCAGTAAATATCCATGACTCTCTGCAACTGCCCATAACCAGAGCAGAGTGCATCTCCACTTATGACTTCCTGCAAATAAATCCCATGGGAAAATCAAGCACTTTGTACTCACTTGCTACTAGACATAAACCAGTTACCAGCACTAAAATGTTAACCTTGTAACTGAGAAGTCCACTGAAGATAACAGCAGTGCATAGTGCCATGTGTCCTTTTCCCTAATTTCATTCTTTTTTAAGAGAAGTAATTGGGTTTTTCTTTCAGTTTTCAGGTATGTCCTATGAGCTGCACTGCTGTATTTCAGATTGATAAACATCAATGATTAAGGAATGAATGACTACAGTTCTCCTTGTAAAATCTGATCATGCTTAGTTTTTTTCAATTTAGATTTTTTTTCCTCACATACATATCTATTAAAAATGTCCTTGTGTAATCACCACTTCTCTGTATTTAAAGGGTTTGGTTCTGCTACCACTAAAGTCACTAGTGAGAACAAATAAGTAGGAAATGCAGGACTGGTCCTCATAGGGAGTAAGAGATGAAATCAACTATGTAGTAAATTAGTTACGGGAGGGTATTTCTTTCAAGTATTTGAAACTGAAACAGTGCAAGAGAAACTTTGGTGCCTTCTGACAAAATTAAGAAGGCATTTTCTTTCTATATATTCATTCAAATATTCTAATGCTAATTCTACATGCTGCTTAATTACAGAGATCTAATCAAGCAAACTAAGAGAGATGTGAAGAACTTAAGAAAGATAATGGAAGATTAACTTAATTTCTCCAAAATTAGAAGATCTGGATTAAAAGTAATGTTAGTTTTCCCCTACTATTTTTTTACCTAAAGTTGAAACATGAACTAAATAGTTGCTTAGCCAAAGGTCATTAAAAAAAAAAAAAAAATAAGAGAGAGAGATAGAAAGAGCAGAGAAAGATTATGGTGTATTTTTGGATCAGTTGTTTCAGCATCTTATCAGCCCAAGCTGCTCAGAGGACAGTAAGTGTCAGTGGGAAACTGATAATGATCTCATCAAATTGTACTGCTGGTGCAGCCCGGGAAGCTGTACAGAAGCTCTCCAGCACAACAACTATTTATTTATGGAGTTTAGGTCACCTGTGGATAACTACAGTTGTTTGGATGAAGTTGTTCAAATGTAGCATGGAGAAACAAGGAGCTCTGCTAACAGGATAGAGGGTTCTGTCCTAAGAAACTGTTAGTCAAGAAAACATTTGGTGTAAGCCATCAGTGTGAGCTTTTAACCAGTAAGGGTTAGAGAATTACAAGGTATACTCAAACATGGAATAGAAAAGTTGTAGTACATGGTATTCAATGTGGTGCAGTCAATGCCAGGGAACTTCAGTAAGACCTGGTGTAACAGAGATGATACCTTAAGCAGGTTCAGAGAAGAATAATGAAAATGGTCCTGAGTCTGGAAAGAATGCTATATTATATATTATTTAAGGGATGAAAAGTATTTGGTTGAGTAAAGAGAAGATGGACAGCAAAGGTTGTGAGTTACAACAATTCTGACTCTCTTCAAGGAAAGAAACAAAACAACCAGGATGGAAAGCTCCGATCAGATAGCCCGGAGAGGCTCTGGAAATACTATCATTGGACATTTTCAGAACTTGATAGGACAAGGCTCTGACCAAAATGAGCAGGAGGTTGCACAAGATGACTTTCAGAAGACCCTTCCAATCTAAATTATTCTCTGCTGAGATTCCATTAATTTGGCATGTGTGCTATAAATAGAAACTCAAGCTTAGCCATATGGAATGGTTAACTTATGCTTTCTATCATCAAAGGTAGGTATTTTTAATACATAAAATGTCATTCGTCATGTGGGCAGATGTCATTATTTTCATCTCACTCACTCCATAAAACATGCTGCAGTAAAGTGAACTTTTTTGGTTACAATAATAGCAAAATAATATGCTCAACTGTTTCCTTCCTTTCTGCAGCAAGCTCTTACCTACAAATTCAAAGCAAGCTCAAAATTGCTGACCTCAGAAGTAAGATTAGTCCATTTACCTGAGCACTAAGAACTTTTCCCTGATTTTAAAACATATGTGTAAAGAAATTTCAACAGCCTGGAATTTAATCAAATATCTGTTTATGCTTTCAGAATGTTATGGAATAACTGTAGGTTTTCTGTCTGCCTTCCACTTTTACACACATCCTGATTTAGACAAAAGATGGGTTTTTTTCCCCTGCAAATGTAGTTTTCCTGTATAGAAAGGAGCAGCTCTTGCCCTGTTCCTTCCAGCAAAGCCAGGTTAATAGAACAATGAGTTTAGGAGCACACCGCAAAAAAACACAGGTCAGTCTAAGAGGAAAGGAGATAAGTTCCCAATCTTATTTTAATATGTTGAAAACCAATATGGATTAGGGATTATTTTCCATTTAACTTTTCCTAGGTAAAAAGAGGTATTTCAAACTGTAAGCATCCACCTACATTTAGAATACTGCTCTGATCCTTTGACAGATAAATATCAAAATATCAAATGACTTTTCATGCGAAAGGACACCCAGATTAGTAATATTATTTCATTTCCACATACCAAAACCAATGTTTGCATAAAGAGAAAGGAGGCAACCTTCTCCATCAAAGCATTTATAAAAAAGCCCTATTTTCACCACTACAACCATATGCACCTTGGTCATATATGTCATGATTATTGTCTCTCTTGGTGGGACATTTGTCCTCAAGCATCTGAAGATGAAGACTAAAGAACTATGGTTTTTGGATGTTTTTGACACCGCTGCCTCCCTAGCCTCAGATGTGCAGTGAAGAGCGCATGGCACACACTACAAAGTTGTTCTTCACAGGATCTGAACTGATGCTTAGCTTCTTCATGGCTGAGACAATCTCATGACAGATTTGCCATCCTGATCTTCCATTTTTCCTTTTCAAATAAGTTTTCTTCTCACTCCTGTTAAAAGGCATCATCCTGTGAATTTAATATTGTATCTAAAACCTCTTCAGTTTCAGAACTGAGTTTTTCATCTTTCTAGATTATGTTCTGCATTATCCTTGCAGTTATGTATTATTTTTTTAATAATTCTGCAGAAAGATTCTAGATATTAATTGATCTGAGACAGTAACTACTGTTTCTTGCACACAAGCTTCATGTTAGTACAAGACAGTGAAAAAAAATAGCAAGCATGCTGAAAAGGATTTGTCTTTAGTTGAACTTTCATCTAACCTAGTCTGATAAATTTTTTCATAAGGTGGATGTCTGACTAATTAAGTCCTGGTATATTGGCCAAAAATTCCCAAATAACTTCCTCTTTTCATAAGCAAGTGCCACCGGCACTTAGGTTTCCTGGGTCCTTTAAGAATTTTTGAATATGTTTCCTCATGGCACTGAACAAATGTCATGTCAACACCCACCTAGTTGTTCCTGAAACAACTCATCTCATCACTCAGTTCTTTACCTTTCTGCTGAGATAAAATATTATTAAAAATGTTGGAAATACTTTTTTTTCCCCAGAAAACACATCTAAAGCACATTTTCCTTCCATGATCATTTCAAGTCTGCGAGCCCTCAAGGCAGGAGAGCAAAGGATCACCTTTCCAAGAGCCACAGATGGAGCATCCAGTCTTGACAATGGAAGGCAAGGTTGCATTAACCATGTTCTCTGACTTTTGAAGCACTGCTGGTCTCAAATTCATGCTGATGTGAACATCAGGACCATTTTACTCTGTGATCTAGGATATTCAGTGGGAAATTGCCCACTGGATTTACTCAGTTTGGGATGAGGTAGATACTTACTATCTAAGTATCTGTCGGAACCCAGAAACGTGAGGTGTATAAGAGATGGAAGAAAGAAAACGAGAAGCAAGAAAAAGGCAATGAAGAAGCAGAAGAACATGTTGTCACAGTCTTTGTTTAAGTGTTAGAGATGTTTTTGTTATTAGAAATAGAGTTTGTGATTATTAAAAGTAGGCATTAATCGGTTTTGTTAAAAATTATATATTTCTGTATTTCATGTTATGTGCCTTTCCCTGATTGGTTGGCAATTGCCGCAGTGCAGTGTTACCACCCCCTTTTCCTTTGATTGGGTTGTATTTGCATGCTCCGCCCAACTTCCGACCCTTTCCAGACCCTTCCACCAGAACCCTATAAAAGTTGGTGCTATCTTTCAAGTGAAGCTTCACTTTTCTACCTTGCTGGCCTTGACAAGAACCGTTTGTCCCGTGCTCCTCTTTCCTACCAGGCTGCGTCAAATATCTACTAAAGGTTTAAGAGAATACACTTTTGTATCTGTCTTGCTTAAGTTGACACAGTACATATCTGACTTTTCTCAGTCTGCAGTTACATTACTGTCAGACACTGCCACAGACAAGAGCAAAAGGATTTCATTCAGAGTATTTTGTAGTGCTGTAAAAGGGTGAAGTTAACCTCTAGGCTTAATACCTAGCTTTATTTTATGTTTCCTTAGAAGACAATAATTTGTTAGAATGAGAATTCACTGCAGTGTTTCCTGGGTTTTTTTTTTTGTGCTTATTAGGATTCCCACTGACAGAATGACACTTTGAATCAAATGTCCATCAACAGGTTCAAAAGGCCCAACACATTACCTTCCTGAAAGAGTTAAACCCATTACTGATACAGCATCCTGTGAAACTAATAAAAACAATCTATTATCTGGTACGTTTTGTTCCTCGGGATGTGTAAAACGAAAATCAATACGAACAATGTGAACATTTGGAGGCAACACTGGTGCTGCTTGTTTTTGAAAATAAGAACTGTTGCTTATGTTGGTGCATTGTAAAATGTTCTAGTATTTTCTTTAGTTCACCTACTAGTTTTAAACAGAAGACAATAAGCTCACTGGGAAATCTGCCTCTGACACAACACTGAAATTCTCTTTATGAACTGAAAACAATCTCTCTGACGAGGACATTGAGGACCAGTAATTTACTACCTCAGCTGTAAATTTAAGTGCTCACCCAATGCAGGGATCGAAGCTTTCATTCTATAATTATAGAGGAATCAAAGACTAGCACACTAATGTATTGAACAACAATGCCAGCTATTTATAACCATCACTTCTCAGGCAATATGTTTTTAATATGTTTGGATGGTCTGGTTGTCAGAAACAGTCTTTTTCTTTCCTTTTCTTTTTTTAAACATAGACTCCCTAAAATGGCTGAAAAATGCAAATTATTTT
This sequence comes from Grallaria varia, assembly GCA_013396735.1. Taxonomy (NCBI): domain Eukaryota; kingdom Metazoa; phylum Chordata; class Aves; order Passeriformes; family Formicariidae; genus Grallaria; species Grallaria varia. The sequence continues at coordinate 901,552 of VWZG01005816.1, read as the reverse complement.
AAAAGTTTATAGTATTACAGTATTTTTAAAGAAAAGACAAGATCCTGTGAAATTTATCAGGATTAGAAAGGATTCATTTTGGTCCTTTCTCTGTAATAAGGTACAAGGAACATCAGAATAAGATATGTACATTAAAACCAACCAAACAAAATAAACCACAAAAAACAAACCACCATGATGTGTAATGAAACAAAGACAGTCTACCAAGCCAAGGTGCTCACACCACTCCATTAGTCCAGTCACCTCATTGAAAATGGCTGTTTTAGCTCTCTTCTTCAAATATAACACTTTGGCTACACTGTTACATTAGTAATCTAATAATGATCTCAAGGATGGGTTTGTTATTTTTCCTGATCTGATCACCTGTCAGCTATCCAGATCACCAGCCTTTCCTGGCTCCAGCTGTAATATGTGTTACACTTGACATTTGTTAGGCAGTTAGTTCTAGGCTCTAGAGAAAGCCATGTATTCTTTTAGTTTTTTTTAAGTTTGGCTGTAAGAAAACATCACCTGGATAAAAACATCACCTGGGTAAAATAAAATCTTTCTACGGTGATTAAGGAGTTTAGGCAACACTAAAATTTTTTTCCAGGAAGTTTTCTTGTGTTCAGCACAGAGTTTATTAAAAAAAAAAGAGAAAAAAATATACATGGAAGAAAAGCAACATATCACCAGTAACTGTAATGACCCTATCATAAAAGACCTGCCTCATGTTGCATTCTTGGTCTGTACTGAGGCTTGTTCCCACACCTGGCAGGTTAGGGATCCCACTTCTCCAGATTTACCAACGTTGCCTTTCCCCCTCATTGTAATGTCATATTGTCCTGACCCTCTTTTTGGTATTTTTGGGCAGCTTGAAGCCGCCTATGGATCTTCTGGGTTGAGACACCACTCTCAGACAGTTCTACACACAAATCCTATTATGATAAGAGAGTCTTTCCAGATAATGCTGATCAATTCATTTAGCCCACTAAAAAGGACTTATCAATTTGTCCCTTATTATGTTGTTTGTAGTGTCCAGCACAATGAAATCCTACATTTATTAGGGCTTTCCATGTCATATTATTGTACAAATAATTATTAATAATGAAAAACAGGTTGAAATTATTCATGAATAACCTGTTATCAAGTTGATTTAGCGTCTGGAAAACCCTGACTTGCATACCCAATTAATTAATACAGTAGCTGAACATCCAAGTGATACAGTTTTCAGCAAGAGCTCTCTGCACTGCTCCCATGGTCTGGCTCCAGCTGAGCCTAATGCTCATTCAGCAGGCAACCGGGTTTTCTGTGCTTTTCCAGCTCAGTGATCTGACGACACTTGCCTTAACTAGTTTCTTGTATCAAAGATTGACTCAACTGAGCATTTTCAGGGAGGAAGCTGAAACACACGGAGGGGGCTCCGGGGCAGACTGACAACGCATTCCAGCAGTCCCTCACATTTACCCAGGAACATTGAGGGTGGTTTACCCTCGTCTGCAGCCAGCTAATGGACACTTACAGACCCTGACCCATACCTGTTTTCTGTGACTGTCTCCATTTACTCCTGGATCTATAAAGGCCTGAGGCACAGTGGAAGCCTCTTGTGTGCTCACACACTCAGTGCTGGGGAGGTGAAACACTTACCTGGCGGCGTGGATGGGCCCATAGCTACTTGTCTCTCTTCTTGCTTCACACCAGCTGGAACCCTGGCATGTGAAAACACCCACAGACTCTATCGTCCCTCTCAAAACTTTTATCCAAACATCCATTCCCTTGGCTGGATATAAACTTAAGGAACCTACATGGGTTCAAGTGTCAACTCCTTACATTCATTTCTCTTACCTTGTTCACTTGGTCACATCTCTGATATCACTGACTGATGTAGGATTGTCTGCACATTCCGTGCTGACAGCCAGGTTACTTTTGGACACCCAGGAGGAATTTAATTGCTTTTTTTATACATAGACTGCAGTGTAGAGTGTGCCCTTGATAGCAATATGAGTTTTAGGATAAAATAAAAAGGCGAGGTATAAAAATTCCTGCCAGCCAGCATGAAAGCAGAGGCAAAGCTTTATTTCTTTTTTCTTTTTTCCAAAAATCAATTGGATTTTTTCATGGAAAAGACATTTTACTGTTTTATTCAGAAAGAGAAGTATTCTGGATGGACAGATCTATAAAAATACTTTCATTTTGTCATAAAAGGATATGAGAAGAGTAAATAAGAGATGCAGCTAATGTGAGACATTACATTTAAGAAGGCCAGCTCTGGTATTTAACATTGGTTCCAATACAGATATATTTGTAAGGAGGATTTTTCAACGTATGTGCCATGTCTATCCATTCCTCTTCTGTACTGTTCAGTGTCTATTTCTGAAATCCTGACTACTGTCTAGCCTTATCCGCCTGAAAGGTCAATTTTTAAGCTAATTGTCTTGAATCCCTCTGTCTCAGGGGAGGGCAGACTCCCTCTGGAAGTGTCTGTCTCCCTTATCATTTTAATGCAGGAAGTTCTTTGGACCCCATGACTAACGTTAGCTGAGACAGAGCCCATCACAAACATAAAATTGCATACACTATCAGCTCTATTAAGCTATTTCTTGTGGTGTCAAGTTTTCCAGTCTATTTTCCAGTGGTGACATGGGCCACTTTCTCAGTGCCTTATTCCCAAACTGCTGAATAGCAGGCAGAATTTGTTTTTCTGAGGACTCTTAGAGATATGCCATTTTGCCGATAGAAGGAAGGAAGAGTGATCAAAGGTTGAACTTAACTGATGATGCAGTTGAGAAGTGGTGCTAACAACTGTCCTATGCGGTGCAGCAACGCTGGCATGGAGTAATTAGTTTACTTGCAATGTCAAAGTAATTTGTCTCAACAGCTGAGCAGCCAAAACTACACAAACACTATTATAACTTGGGCTGGTTGGTGCTGCTCATGTTTCATTGAATTATATTTCTTATTATGCTTCTAAAGGTGAAGACAGATAGGTAAGCAAGAAAAAATACCTGAAGTTAAGATCCTCTCTGTTAAATGCCATGTAAACTTTGGAGAGGTCTCATCATGTACATATATGAATGTGTGTGTGTATGTGTACACCCACACAGAGGAGGTGCTACATAAGTAATAGGTAGAACATATTTGCTTTCTCTTCTATGAAAATGCACAGCAGAAAGAGTAAAATAAGGTAAGATTTTAAAATAATTAGGGGAAAACATCCCCTAACCTGTTCTTCTGTAATATGACCTTGGTTTCCATGGAAACGGAATCAGACACTTCAGTAGCAGGAAGAACTCTCGCCTAAAGGTGTCACCTACAGAGAGAAACTGGTACCCAACACTGACACACACCCCAGCATAAACACTCTGAGAGCTCAAAGTGCCAATGCAGATCTGCTGTCAGTGGTTTGAAGCAAAATATTTAACTTTCAAAAGAAAAAGACAAGAACCAGACTCTCTGCCCTTTAGTTACTTTGGGTTATCTTGACTTCATGTTTTATACATATATATATATATATATANGGAAGAACTCTCGCCTAAAGGTGTCACCTACAGAGAGAAACTGGTACCCAACACTGACACACACCCCAGCATAAACACTCTGAGAGCTCAAAGTGCCAATGCAGATCTGCTGTCAGTGGTTTGAAGCAAAATATTTAACTTTCAAAAGAAAAAGACAAGAACCAGACTCTCTGCCCTTTAGTTACTTTGGGTTATCTTGACTTCATGTTTTTTATACATATATATATATATATATATATATATGTATGTATGTATGTATGTATGTATGTATGTATGTATACACACACCCCCCCCACAATGTACACCAAAAGGGCAAGGTCTGTTTTCATAAGTAGGAGAAGCTTTAATTGCATACTGCCAAGGCCCCTTGCTGTTGAATAAGCTTTCAAAATCCTAAGAAGGATCCTGCACAGAGGCAAGTGGTGGCTGTGGAAACATCAGATCCAGCTGCAGCAGTGAGTAAGTCTGAGGTCCCATCAGTAGTATGTCCTACAAGTAGGGAATGAACATTGTCATAGCTTTATCAAAAAAGATTTAAAAAAGGAGCCATTTTCCATAAAATCCCAGCTATATGTAAGTGGATGACCCTGGGTACATAATTTATTTCAACTTAGTGATCCCATCACCCAGGGGTCCGACTGACTCTGGCCACCCATCCCCTGTACCTTGACATCCCTGACTCAGACCTGACTCTCATGGCTCCTGTTCATGCTCAGAGTTTTCCCATCGCAAAGACAAATCTTCATCATGAGTAACTGCATTACAGGTAAAGCTTTGTTACTTAATTAAGTTATAGAACTAATTGTCTATGATGATGTCATGAAAAGGCTGTTTGCCAGAGTACAACACTGGAATAATTTATACAGAAAATCTTAGAGATTGACCAGAAATAACTTGCAAAACTTCAATCTTCTTTGTTTCATTATAAAACAAGAATGAAGGGAGTCAGTCATCGGCATCAGGGTTATTGACAATACAGATACACATCAAGCCTTTTATAGAACCTGACATTCCCAGTTTATTGCCCCTTCTGATTTTTTTAACACCCTATGTTTCTTGTTTAACAAATTGTTCTCAATATGATGTATTCACAATAAGTGCATAAGCACAAACTGAAACACAATTTCCTGCTAGCTTCAGTAGAAATACATTAATCCACTGGGTATTTCCCAGGACAATATTATCTCTCATGTGCAGGCTATATTTCTTTCATTCGGCTGCAGAGGGGAGAAAAAAATCCTTGAAAATCTGTTTGAAAAGTGACATATAAGAAAGTCACAGGTAAACTGACTCTTCCTCATGTGAAGACATCTATCTATCTATCTATCTATCTATCTATCTATCTATCTATCTATCTATCTATCTATCTATCTATCTATCTATCTATCTATCTATCTATCTATCTATCTATCTGTCTGTCTGTCTATCTGTCTATCTGTCTATTCATCTTTCCGGTAGCACGTCATTTACTAAAACACTTCCTCAACGTGACAGTCAAGTTCAGTTAGGAAAGAAAGACAAGAAAGTGATGACTGCTTTGAAATGCTACTGTCATCTGTTCCTAACTGCTTTGTATCACAGGACCATTTTGCATATCAGGAAAGGAAGAATATTGTCTGTTTTTGTGTTTAAAGACAGGCATGTTTTAAATACTCACTGCTGTTATTCATCCTCACCTTCTCAAGGCCACATAGATTGCCATGCCTTAAAGAGATGCAATAGTAAATGCTCCCAGTTCTCTGGGGGTGGTTGATTACCGGCCTCTTACGATGAACAAGGCTAAAACACTAACTTACTCTTCAGTGACTTGTCAGCTAGTAATAATAAATGCTTTCCTCCAAAACAAATAGAAAAGAAAAACCACATTAGAATAAGTTCCAGTTTTAAAGACGGAGAAGAATCTTTTTTCCATTTTTCCCTTTCTTTTCCTTTCAAGTGCTCACATTATGCAGAGCAAGTAGCAACCTCTCTGCAGTTCAGAGAAATGATAGAGTTTGGGCTTAGGATACAGCTCCATGCAGATGACAATCCCTATGAATGCACATTCCTCCTTGCCTTTCCCAGTCATTTTAAGAAAACTATACGTTTTAGAAGACCTGCTGGCGAGCTCCTAACAAATTCACCTTATGCTGACCTCCTAGAACAATGTGTTCCTGGTGTATAATAGGCCAAATCCAGCAGGTTGTGATGCCCAGTTTTACTAGGGAAAGGTGTGATCAGGGACAGATAAGTGCATATTCCAGGATCTGCCACATGTTTTCTAAGGGTGTTCTGAGGAAGTGCCCCATGAATATTCTTGCAAGAGCCAACTCCTTGTACTTGTAGCTGTTATAGTGAAAACAGAGCCCAATATACTGCAACCATGCAGAAGAGGAAAGAAGAAGGACAGTTAGCTGAAAAATAGTATTACTGAGGTAACATTGGACTACTCAGTGGGAAGATTTCAAAGAAAAAGATTATTCGGGGAGATTTCTGGCAAGGAAGGAAAACCTGCAAGAAAATTTTTTTTCTTTATTTCTTAGTAGTTTCCGCTTTCAGATGGAGCCGGACATCAGCAGTGCTGAGAACAAACATGAGAGACTGGAGGGGAACAGATCACGGCTACGGAAGGCTTTGATTTCACTCCTCTTTCCCCTTCAAAAGCTGCCTGGTTTCCAAGTGTATAGACAGGGATCCTCCTGTCTTGCTGATAAGCTAATTCCAGCTGAAAACAAATTCCATGATCAACCTGCCACAGGGGCTTGGTTTGAATCTACCTTGTAATCTGGGGGGGGGGGGGGGGGGGAAAGGGGGTCCGGGGGTTGG